>JAOXOE010080348.1:0-27660 GCA_028565055.1 Phoeniculus purpureus
TCATAAAAGGAGATCAGGTTGGTCAAGCAAGACCTACCCCTCCTAAATCCATGTTGACTGGGCTTAATCTCTTGGCCATCATGCACTTGTTGCATGATAGCGCTCAGCACTATCTGTTCCATAACTTTACCCGGAACTGCGGTGAGGCTAACAGGTCTGTAGTTTCCTGGATCATCCTTCCGACAACATGGCCAACATTTGTGCCAACATGGCCATGATTATGTAGACCCAGGCAAAAGAGTTCTTTTCCCAAGAGGCCTTTTAGCTTTTACCAAATGAAATGAATATAAAAGACAGCACAATTCTTGTTTCATTGTTTCTTTTCTGATGATGTCCATAAAAAGGCTGAAACTGGTACACACAAATCCTACCACTTACTTATTTTATTTAAGTTTCTATCAAAGAAACCAGCAGTGTCTTGTTTGAGTAGGCATCTGGCAATTGCATTTCCATCAGTGTGGTGGTATGGGGTTAAGCAGTGCACATGCAGATTATTCTCCTCTCCAAATAACTAGGGGCTTTTCTCTTACTAGTAACTGTTTTTGCTTTACTGGTGATTTTGGCAACACAATAATAACCACTGATGGTAGTGGCACTTTGGTTATAGCTGTTGCTGCACGAGGTATGATGAGACAGACTTCCACGCGCAATGTTTTTCACATTTTTTTATAGGGCATATAGCTGGTGACATATGTCAGCTCTAACAAATCTACTTTAGGAGGGAATAAAAAACAGAGAGATGGGGAAGGGTAAAATTCCTTCCACAAGCCAGCTGGGAAAGGCAGCATTGAGGTCACATTTTTTCATAGCAGGTGCAATACCATGAGAGGAACAGTCCAAGAGCAAGATCATTAGAACAACAAATGAAAAAGAGAGTGAGAATAGCAGGATGAGAAAAGTATAGGGAAAATACTGCCACTGCCACAACAGAAAAGCACTGCTGCCACAGCTTAACTGAGGGGTAACAGAGCTGCAGAAAGCAGAACCTTGGCATTACTAAGGCTAAAGCACTAACATGTCTGAGGCCTTCTGTAGCACCCTGAATGCACTGCTTGGTTTCTCCACCTTCTTGCCAACTAGTCTATAATTCATCTTTTCTGATTTCCTGGTAGGGTCATCCCCAAGTGAGAAGACCAAGGTGAAACATTCAAAATATTCCTATAACTCTGGTGTCCGGGCAGCTTCAGCCTTCTCTCTCCTAACGGCTTCAGTACAGCTGTAGGGAAAAAAAAACCCAACCAACTGAAGTCACCTCTGCTATCAAGTGGTTATTTATCCAAGAGCCATAAACTGCATTTATAAAGCACCAATGATTGTGTCACACTAAATTATCAATAATCACTGCTAGGGCAACAGAACCTGGTTGGCTATTCATTTCAATGGGTTGGTCCTTACCAGCGGTATTCACAAGGAAAATGTCCCTATTGTACATTACACGGAGACACAGGGGAGTAAAGATTTGTAGCCAGGTTTTTCAAAGGAAACTACATGGATGAGGTACCCAAATACCCTGGAATTTCAGTGCCTTAGTTACTTTTAACAAATTAATACAAAGCTACTGAAGAACAACTGATAGATTCATGATTTAATAATATTTAATGATTAATTCTCATTTAGGTTTTTGTCTCTAGGTCATATCTGTCCCAAGAACTGAATTCTCTGTCCTAGTTCTCTCTGTGTCCTTCTACCTGCCTGAACCTTCCTAGTGTCTGATCATATTTGTCTCCTCATGCTTGGTGTCATCTCTCTAGTGGCTCATTTTATCTGGCTCTCCTTCTGCATTCTCACCTTTACTAACGAAGGCCAGAAATGTTTATCTGCATGTGGCATCCAGGGCTCCTGCACTGAGCTCTTCCTTTGCCCTGTTACATCTTTGTTTCCTCATCTAGAAGCATAATATCCTCGTTGTGTTCAGGTGAGGAAGAAAAGCAAAACTAGTAAACAGGCACAGTAATTAGATCTAATGCCTGCACTCCAGAGAGGAAATTGGGAGATAAATTAAAAGTCGGTCCCATTGGAAGGTTTCCCAATGGATATTGATCAGACTCAGATGAACTAGAAACAGTGCAAGGAGAATTTATTAATTAGAATCTGACAACCAATTGTTTCTTCCTTTCTCCTTTTCAATGCTGTAGTTTTAGTTTGCTTGGTTCTCTTATAGAGGCAGCAGGTAAACTCTTTTGTCTGTGTCCAAGGGGCAGCAGAGTGGAAGCACAAAGGCTGGCAAAGTTCATTGAAGTAAGCAGCACTGAACTGGAGTGCATTTTTTGCCACTGCTTTCCCCAGGGATGCTCAGAGTTTCTATGTATTCCCTTCGGAGACTGTCCTCTTGTCCTTCAGATTATGCAGTTGGTTGTTTTTCTTAACTCTCTGTCACAGACAACATTCCTGTGAGAAACACACATATCTCTGCTGAAGAGAGGAGTGAAGAGGCACAGATTCTTCTCAGACACAATTATCTGTCTTGTCAGCAGACCTAACAGGGAATTCAGAGGGAGAAAGGGTATTTTTCCCTGAGTGCAGAAGCCACCTGTGGTTTTAAAGTAAGTTATCAGTTTTCCTCTCACCATTGTTTTAACAGATTACTGCTGTTAATAGATCCTGGACAGCTGGAATCTAAAGGAACCAATTCTGAATATAATCCTACTCAAGGTAACACAGAAATGCTCCTGCACATGGGTACATACTCTCCTGTGAGCTTCTTAAAAACTGCAAAGGGGTATACAATAACATCTTTAAATGCATCTCCTCACACTCCTTTTTACCCAGCAGTTCTGTCTCAGCACAGTGCACAGAATGGACAGGGCTTTATAAATAAGCAGCTAGTCAATAGTTTATTCCATTCTTATTGTTTGGCACATGGCTCCAGGGTTTGTTTGATGGACACAATTCAAACCTTTCTCTGGAGACAAAACTGTGAACTGCTTTTGTGCCACACATCACTCTAATGGCTGTACCATGCTACACAAGCGTTAAGTAGCTTGGTACTACAACATCGCCAATTGACCCGAGTATTGGGTTCTTGTTTGGGAAACTGAGGCAGAGATATTGCAGTAGGGAGGAAGCACTTCACTGATCTAAATAACAGCTCCCATCTTTGTTGTAGATCGGTATGTTCAAGATGTCTGTGAATCACAGCCCAGGCCACAAGTCAGGGATCAAGAAAGCAGGAGATAATCAGTAACCTTTCATGTTACTTGGTTTAAGAGTCTTGCTTAAACCAAGACATTTATACCAATGACATTTATATTAGCAGGCAAGAGAAAAATCCATCCCACTAGACATTCAGCTTCATTAATCTTGAAACCCACTTCTTCTTTACACTCAGTTTCTTGCCTTGGTTACTGTACACCTTCTCATCATAGCAATAAACGAGTGGAGATTCTGAACACAACAGCCTCTTTCAGTAAAACCTCCAGTTCTGCTGAAGAATAGCTCTGCCTTGTGCAATAGGTAAGCCAGTCTTCTATTAGAAAATAGTATGTGATAGGATAAGAAGGTTTCAGATCATTGAAAATGTGTTCAAAGGAACTAGCTTTACTGGGTCATCATGCTAAATTTGCACCTGCCATTTCCTATCTTCCAAATACATGACTTACCAGTATCAGCAGGTTTTTTCAGTGTCTTGCTTCATTTATGTGTATGCCTGTGCATATGCTTAAGGAAGAGAAAGCAAATGGAAACTTCAGAAATTCCGTCACATGAGTTGAGATTCATTCCTAGGTGATTCATCAGTAATGTGGGAACATTTATACATGCTCTATAGACCTCTACTAGCTGGGCTGTGGGAGTAACTGATAGCAGAGGAACATAGTTATCTTCCTTGTAGGTCAGTATATAGAGGGGAATGAGGCAAAAACTTTGCATTTGGGTTGCTAACAAGAGATAGTGAGACTCTTGAATCCTGGATTATATTCTGAAAGAGAAATCATGCTGCTGGACACAGGCTTTTCTGCCTTTCCTCCCCTGAGTGATCCTGGGTGCCCTTTTCTCTGCAATTTATCTGCATACTCTATCTCCTCTAATTTTGGTAAGCTTGTACCCTTAGGAGGTGTGAATACAAACCCAGACAATACAAGGTTGCTACTGAAATGTCAGAATTCTGAAACAGCTTTACAGCTCAACGTAAGGGATATGATAATTTTTTATGTGTTTTATTCATGTAGGGAAAGGTGCATCATATAGATAGCATAATACTGACTGATACTTGCCACTGAATTTGGATGAAAAACAGTAAATAAACTACTTTCCTCTATATCTTCTGTCTCAAAATAAAATCTGCAAAACTCTGGGAAGACTTTTCCCAGATTTATCTCCAATAGGCTCATAGCTGCTAGGCTGAGATGTTTCCCCATGTGATTTATATGCTTTTTCACTGGTCCTGGGAGTTAATGTTTCCCCCCTGGGTGTTGGCCATTTGTAGCACAGCTTGAAAGAATGAAATAGTATTTTAAGCTATCTTTTCCATCACAAAGTTGGGCTTTCAACTTTAAAAATTGATTAACTTTGGGTGAAAGGTCCTGGCTTGAAGGGTTCTGGGGAATTGGGTTCTTTGTTTAGTGACAGAACTTGTGCATCATGGACCGGAGCAGGAGTCACTTCCTGATCACTGTCTCTCCTTCCAATGTGATTTGTTCCTGTACTAGAGGTCTCTGCTGTAGGGGTGAACCGGTAGGGCTGGTCAGTCTGTTCTCTCATTCTGACTTTGTGTGGTGTAGATCACTTTCTAGGAAGAGCTAGATGGGCATTGCTGGCATGTTGCACATAGACCATTCTGCTGCCATTATATTTGATGAGGTTGAGCTGAGGCCACATTGACTCTGCGTGAAATGGGCTTATACCCCATTTCCAGCCTTTTGGTAGATCAGTTCTTGTAGGAATCTGTTCTGCAGATTGACAAAATATAACACTTGAAAAAACACAATTTTTGAAATGTATTTATTTGGTAAATTAACGAACTCATATCGACTAAATGAAATTATCAAGAGTAATGAAAACCTAGAAATAACTTCTTTCAGGTGACAATAATGAACTTCTCTCTTTCCATGGACAGAAAACTCTATATGAAATCAGTGTTTCATAACACAAAGATTCACTTTTATCATCTGTAATAAGAAGAGAGCATGTAAAATAAGGTACATAGGAAAATTTGGAGTGTTCAGATCCATTTCACCAGTTTCAAGCTCATTGAGTTCAGTGTGATTTAAGCGGAACAGGATCAGACAGGGGTTTATTGATGTCCCACTGCTCCTTATGCAGTTAGAAGGAACTGTTCCTATGGGTTCAATTTATCTGCAGTGAAAAGCTTCTCATTCTGTGCATCTTGACAACAAATAACAGTGAAGAACAGAAATCAGGTAGGAGACACAAAATTCGGGTGTTACTGCAGCTAATACCAAACCTTCCACTGGCTTCAGCAGAGACAACATTCCTCTCTGGGAGTTTAGCTTAAGCCAATGCATATTAGCAATTTACTATAGTAAAGAAGTTCATCCCACTGGTGACTTTGGCCTGGGTGAGCTTTAAGGAAGTTCTCAGCTTCTGTAAGCTGGGCTCTAACTTGTGGAAACTTGGCCTCTGGTTGTGGAAAACAGTGAACTGGGGATGAATTTTTCATGCAGACTGTGGTTTATTCTACGTTTTCTCCAATTCCTTGTGCAAACATAGATGCCTTGCCTTACACTGAGGAAGAGGTGTCCGCATCTTCCCCTCCAGACAATTCCTGCTTTTCTCCATTCTCTTGCAAACAAGATGTTGTAAGGGCACATCAGACAAATGGGTTGATCAAAAAAACATTCCTGTGTGATTTGGTCTAGGTGGTCCTGCTCGGGCAGAGGGATTGGACTAGATGATCTTTCGAGGTCTCTTCCAATCCCTAAGGTTCTGTAATTCTGTGATTCTGTGACATAATAATGAAATAGTGACAGAATTTTGACTTCACTTCTCTCCTGACCACAGCCTCATGCTTTCAGCCTATTCAGTGGAAATATGGCTGAGAATGTGTCAAATTTCTGCTGTAAAGCTCAATAAAAGCTGAGTGCCAAATTCATCTATGATATAAGCTCTGTTTGACTTGAGCAAGCTGACTCTGGGGAGAGATTTTGTCCTGTGCACTTGATGTGTACTAAATGGGAAAGTGCATTTTTCTCGTAATGCTCTCTGCTGTGGTTAGGCTAGAAAAGATGCTGCAGCCCAGTTTTTCCAATGCAACAAGAATATATATTTATGAATCTCCATCTCTACAGCTGTCTCTAGTTATTTATTTGTAAAATTAAATACTAGATAATGAAAGTGGTCTTAGACCCTGAGGCAATCAGTACACAGGCTTTTTGCTCACAAATAGCAGGCTGGCATCCAGATTTTGCAGGAGATAAATGGGCAAAGCTGGGTGGAGATTTGCAGGATTGGACAGAAGAGCAGGAGCACTTCTAGGTTAGGATGCCATGTTTGGGCCTTGGCAGAGCTACAGGGAGAGAAACAATGGGTCAGGCCAGGACTGTAGAGTGTGGACAGGAGCTGCAGGTGCCTGCATTGAACATTTCCAGGCAAAGTCATAGAATCATAGAATTGTTCATGCTGGAAAAGAACTTCAAGATCATTGAGTCCAACCAGTATTCTAACTGTACCAGGTTGACTACTAAGCCATGTCAGATCCTTCTTTATAGAAGCAGCAAAGTTAACCTGGGAAGAAATTTCAATGCTGAAGTGGAGGCTATTTATTATGTTTAAAGGAACTGGAAGGGAACTGAAATGAAAGCTAGCACCCAGCTGCTTTAGCTTTATCTGTGTCTTAGAAAGACCTAAGAAGTAGAGGCTACTAGTGCAAACAGCCTTCTATCAGTGCTACCCAGTGTAAGTTGCCCTGTGGAATAGGAGTTACAGAGGCTCTCCTAGCACCATCAGCCACCCTCAGTGCTGCAGTGCTGTAAGTGTGCCACCTCAGGGAAGAGAAGAGCAAAGACGGATATAGTTCTGTCTCTCTCATTTGAGTTAGTGTGTTCTTTCCTCAGTGGAAGCACAGCAGACAAACGCTCACTCACATCAGGGCTCCTGAGGAGTGACAACATTATGACCCTCCTGGGCTGCTTTGCTGCAAAGCCAACCACTAAAAAAAAAAAAGGAAGGAACGTGGACAATTTTAATCTCCTCTGTAGCATCCTGCAAGTCCGTATAATGACATTTACTAATGCTGCCCACATATTTCTGTCTCAAAGGAGTCTGGAATAGAGGTTAGACTTTGTAGGTCACTCTTATGAAACCAAAGCCCTGCTTCAAAGTTCTCCACTGACTGGCTGTGATGCTGGGCAAAACCCTGTACCCTTTTGTGGCTCATTCCTCCCCAGCGATGCTTGTTCTCCTCTAGGAAGGCTTGGATGGCTGAGAGCCTTAGTATTGCTGCAGGAGAAAGCCATCTTGGGTTTGTTTAATTCCTGCTCTGGGTGAATCTAGAATATCACAGATTAAAGTAGGCTGAGTTCCCGCTCACAAATCCTTTACCCCTTACTGACGATTTATTCCTTCCGCTTCTGTGCTTCCTGGTGAAAACACAAGGTGGCACTGACTCAGCAGGACTTTGTCTGACGGTTGCCTTTGCGTTTCTTTCTATTTATACCCGACATGGCGATGTACAAAAGCTCTTGTGGGTAGGCTGCAGTATCCCAGTAATCTCATTGTCTTGTAAGGACCGTGCCAGTAAGTATTCTGACTCATTTCTTGCAGGAGTTATTGTATAGTCACTTTAAGTAATGGCACAGTCAATTTTATTAGGAAATGTACTGTCAGAGTAACCCAGCAAATGGACAGACCAAAGGACTTCATGCTTACAGCAGTCTTAGTAAGAAAAACTAACAGTATTGGAAAAATTAAAGGAAAAGAGACGCTGTCTCAAGGAATCCAGGAATTACCTGAATAACAATTAACAGCCAGGCACAGACTCCTTGTCACTGATTATATTTCTGCTGCAGAGACCTAAATTGCAAGACTCCATCTCAGGTTTCAGCAGAATGGATGTGCCTTCTGAGTTCCACTCTCTGCTAGCAGTAAGCAATTACCAAATGAGAAGATGCATAGGGACAATAAAGGCCAGCAGCAGCATTTAGGGCTCACATCTCCCACACAGGAGTAGGGGCTGGACTTCTGCAGATTTGGAGTCAGGCTCCAGGCTCAGATGAGAGCAAGAAATGCCTGTACTGAACATGGTAAATATAGGGAAGGTTAGCAGCTACAACAAAGCTCTGAGCACTGAGTTTCATGGTGCTGTTGAAAGGCTGCATAGGGATGATGATGAGCATCAGCATCATTTATGTTTTGCACCTTCCCTGCAAGAACAGGGGCTGGATATTTACATTTTTTTAGTCGGGCTCCAGACTTAAGTGTCCTGGTTTAGATTTCTGAGAGTTTTCAGACCAGGGGGAAAAAAAAGGCAGGGACAAATTTTATCGAAAAGAAAAGTAAAACCTAATTTTATTAATAAGAGCAACAAAATCAGTTATGACTGAGAACTGTGGTCATTATACGAGAGATTTGCAGCTCAGTGCTGACACACAGGGTATCACACATCCAAGGAGCAACCTAGTTCAGTCTCTGACCTCAGGAACGATGCTGCCTCAGGTAAGATAATTTATTGACAGATCTTTGCAGTTTCCATAGAGATCATTATGTGACCTGTCAGAAACTTTTCCTTTGACTTCTTAATGAAGTATTAATTGTTTGGGGTGGTGGGGTATTTTTACTGTGTTTTCCATCTTTTGCTACTTTACTTTAAGAAAAAGCATCAGAGAAAATGCTGCAGAAAAGATCATCTTTGATGTTTGCAATTAAAAATGTCTTTTTCTCACTTTGATTTCATTCTTTAAAGAGCTGGTTTGGGCTAGGGACAACATCTATTCTCTTTTCATCTATTTTTTTCTGGCCAACAGTCAGCCAGAAAGCAGAGCCATCTGGGCATGTGGCTAACCACACCACCTTCAATGATGTGTTTGTCATGATGGAAGCTAAACTCCAGTGCTGTCTCATCTGCCCTCTTCTTCTAACAGGTATAAATTGCATGGCGAGGTTTGCAACAATAGCTTCTGCCCAGAGCATCCACCCTATCCCCATGGGACCAGTTTCTATCATCTCCTAGTCAAGCTTTCCGACTACCATTTCTGTGTTTTCTCTTCCATTGCTCATCACAGGTGAGAGGTCCTTCCTATAAGCATTCAGAGAGCCACGTCTTTTTCCCCCTTTGTTCCCCACCTTACAAGTCTCCTTTATCTCCTGCAACGTGATGCAATGCTGGCATCTTCGCCTGCCTTCCTGACAAGTGTTTTATTCCATCATCATATGTCATTGGCCAGCTTTTGTCTTTCATCTTTGGGCTGGAGTTTTTTGGGGCAGAGTTGTATCTTGCTTGGTAGAGGACAGTGGGATCTATAGTTGTTGCTCCTATATACTGTATAGAATATTAGAGTACACTACACTAAATAGCACAGTCCACCTAATGGTCTGGTCTACCTGAGCAATAAAAGCTATAAGCTGCCTCACAAAACAAGTGAAGACATCTAATATTTGAGTTCTACGATGCGCATGCCTATCAGCCCAGGGAGCATGGGCAGTGCTTACATGGAAGGGGTTAATCCACTCTTTTCTGTTCTTTTTCCCTGCAGTCCCTGCCGGGTGGATGAAAATGAATCACATTTCATTCTGCTCTCAGTCAGCCGAAATTGCTCTATAATTTTGTTTTTAGTCATTCGTGACTGAGACCTTCTCTGGCAAATTTAGTCACCAAATGTTTTTGCTGTTTAGCCCCAGTCATTTGAAATCTCGGGGCGGAGTGAGTTTCGTATTGCGACAGCTGAGAGATGCGCAATAGGAAAGCTGATGGATGTTGATAGTTCAGGCTGATGATATTCAGTATCGTTTCCATATCCCACATGGCCAGACAGTGATACTCGATTCATTTATTCACAATCATATACAAAGGATTTAGTCTTCAACATCATAACAGCTTGTGACCTTAAAGGGACAGAGTCAAGTACTTTTTGGGCTGGAGTTTAACTTGCTGTAGAAATTGCTATCTGCTGAGAGTGCTATCTAATAATACCTGCAACCACTGCCTTTCACCCTGTTCTCTCTACATACTACACACACACTACAGGTTAAATCTCTTGTGACACAGAGGGTCAAGGACAAAATTAAGCAGAGATTTGAGGTCTTCTGTTCCTGTTGTGAATAGGCAAGTAATGTCTTACACATGCTGATTTGTATTGGTAATCCAGCCTTAGCTCTTGAAGAAAAGTTTCAGAAAGAATTCGAGAAAGAAAAAAAAAAGAATTTCCTGAAATACAAAAGCTGCTTTTGTTGGCTGTGCTGTAACTATTTCCACTGTTGCAGTATTTTCTCAGCAGCACTGAAAATGCACAAACTGGGAAACAAATATAACTGAGATATGGAAGTATTCCTGCTCCATTCAGAGAACGGTGGATAGGGAGAGGCTCAACTCAGATGAGCCTGGAAGTCAGAGGAGGAATGCAGAGGCACGTGCAGCTACCCATGAGCTTATGTGTGCTGGACACAATAGCAATCAGTGTGATTAGAGGTATTTTGTTCCCCATTTTCCAAGAGGAAGTTAGGAGTGGTGCAGAGTCATGCAGCCTCTCTAAATGGGGTCCTAGTTCACTTGTCATGATAAGGAAATAAGTCTGTAGCAGGATTGTAAAGGTCTGTGGCACAGCTGAGACATCCAGTTGTGTTAGTGTGGTGAGACCCTATGGTTTCTGTGGAATGGTGCTGACTGTTGACAATAGGGACTGATGGAGAAGGCATTTCCATGAAGTTAATAGCTGGCTGGCGGAGGTTAGGGCCTGAGGCCATTATTACCATTGTGACTTCTAAAAATATAAAAATGCAGAGAAAAAATAACAAAAATTGCCTTTTTATACATCAGAGAGTTTAAAGTTGAGCTGCTTGTTGCCATGGATACAATATGCAATTTGCAGTCTTTAGTTATTTAAGACCAAGGGCTAGATCTTGCTGAATCAGTGGACTCAGTGGAACATGTTACCCAGCCTCAGCAAGGGAAGAACAAAAGCACGGCAGTGTGGCAGGAAAGGAGAAGCCAACCCCATCTCACCAGAGAGCTCATCCCCTGTGCTCAAGGAGGTTTGTGAGGTGCTATGTCAGGAAGTAGGAATGAGTGCCAGCAGCTCCTCATGCATTCACTGGCCGAGACACTCCACACTGGTTCCCAGTTCCTCCTGTTACAGTATGGTCATCTTTGGAAAGGAAATGATTTGGAGTAGGACTGACAACCCCTCTTTGCAAACTACCAGCAACTACATAAATATATGGACTATAGTAATGATTTTTAAGATCAAGATATCACAGCAGTCGTGTGTTTTCAGTGGCAGCAAGGATGGAGTCACACGTTCACCTTACTCCAAGAATAGGCTTTTTGCAGTTCATCTAGCAAAGACATCACTGGGTTTTCCCAGTGTGGATGTTCAAATTCCTGGATTACGACCCCTTAGAGATCCCTGTTTACTTGGCTTCATCTGTGAAGAGAAATGAGACTGTAATGGGGTCCCAAGAAAATGCATCCAGGGGGGTTTTTTGCCCATGTCTGGTCCTCTTTCCATGGATTCCCAACACCTCATGCTGGGAAGCTCCGTCTCATAAAACATAGGGCCTGACCACATGCCTTAATGCCATTTTTCATTTTTTCCACTTGCCAAAGAAGAACCAAGAGGATTCTTCTTTAGAGGAGAAAACTTGAAAAGAATGTGCAAACCCACATTCTCCAGGTCAGGGACAGTACCATGTACATGTGTTCTGCAGCAGCCTGCCCCGGCTTTCATGAAGCAGCTGCCTTTCCCTACAGACAAGTACGTTAGAGGTTTAGATGCAATACAGAGAAACACAAATGCCTTATAGCTGCAGAACTGACTGCCACATCAGAATCGGAGGTGAAAATATATGGAGATGATTCCCTGAGTTGTCTGACTCCTAAAGTATATCTGTCTGCCTGTGTAAACACATTACCTCACCAATGAGCACAGTAACTTAGGATTCACTATACTGTTGCCATGTCACAAAGCTGCATTACAGTGCTCAGAATTTGTCTGTGGATCTCTGTCCCCAGAACTGATCTGATAGGTTTATCCTAGGGATATTCAAACAGTTCCCTATGTCTGTAGGTTGGCTGCTCCTCTGCCTTTCTGCTACGTTGTACACATTCCTTATTTTCTCAAGAATAATGATGGTCATACACCCCCCCTAAGTCAGCATGCTGTGGTCACTGGCTTTTTGTCCTTACCAGACAGAAGGCAGAGCACTCCCCAGACCAGCGTCAGAGCTCCTGCTACCCCCAAGTGAGACTAGATCAGTGTGCCCCATATTGAGACAGACAGGAGAGGTTTATCAGGGAGAAACATGAGCCAAATGAAAGCTTTGGGAATTCACTTCAAAAGGAAGATGCCATTAGCAGTCCCCTTTGTGTTTGGTTCCATGGGTGGGCAGGCACTTTATTAAGTCCTGGGCCAGCACAGGGAGTTTGTCTGCATGTGGTTAGTAAACAGAACTATAGAAGTGTGAGATTAAAGGATTCATGAGGAAAAAGAGAGGTTTCCAGGAAACTTAAACACACCCAGATGACCAATGAGAGATCTTATTTCCTACACTGGCATCATCAGTAACTCTGGAAGATGAGGAGGGAGATATCTCCAAGAGCCACATCCCACTCACCATCAGCATCACTTCCTTCCAGCTCTTCTCCCACCCCAGAGTCCTTACACACCTCTGGCCTATTTCCACAGTGGAAGCTATGCGAAGTCTCCCCTTTGGTGATAAAATGAAATATAATCCAAGTTCCTCATTCAGAGCTGACAGGGACATGCGAATTAGAGGGAGAGCACCCCACATCCTGGGAAGAGCAGGGGATTGTTCCTATTTTCTTCCTGTTCCTGCAAGGACGTTTTCCAGGGTGTGTTAGTAGCAGGTTCCAGTGTTCCTGCTAACATTTCTTGCTTTCCAGATCTATCAGAAATAGTAAGTGTGCTGGGAGGTCACAATTGGATGGTTTCCCATTCATTAAATCAAAACAATGTGTATGGGGACAGAAGTAAAAATGTAGTAAGATACATGACACAAATGAAAGTCCTTTTATAAAAGTTATTTTTTGTTGACTGCTGCTCCCATTGCGTGCAAATCTTAAGACTTACCAACTGTTAGATAATCCTGGTTAGACCTACATATAGTAGTGAGAAAGGTTGCTGACCTGGGAGAGGTTTTTTCCCTGTATGTGCTCTGCCTCTCTCCTGGAGGATTTTGACCAGAGAAGACAATTTTCAGTACAGATAGTTCTGCTGCGTGGTTTGATGTTTGCAAGAGGCTCAACTATTTTGTGGGTCACAAGCAGAGGCACAGTCATCCCTTCATCATGATCTGCACTATATAAATCTGTAGTTGATGCAGAAAGATCACATCCAAACTTACCACTGAGCAGGATGAGGCCTGGGATATTGACCCACATCACTTTCTGTCCCTAATGTGTGTCTTCATACACCACTTAGTGTATCTTGTCACACAGTATCACAGTATTACCAGGGTTGGAAGGGACCTAATAGATCATCAAGTCCAACCCTTGTCATATTTGCACAGGAATTTTATGCAATTTACATTTTTTCTCCTTGTGTCCCGATCCTGAATTTCCTTTTTCTCTGTCTCATCCTTCTTCTCCCCTTTCTCTTCCCCTGATCTGTCAGTACTAATGAACAGAGAAACATCTTTGTCTAACTCCTCACAACATCTTCAATATCAAAAGTCCCTGCTATTAGTCTATAGGTACTTTCCACTGATTGCGTTGAGAATAAAATTGCCTCATGTCTGTATTTCACTTTGATTTTAAAATTATGCCCCCTGTCCCCTTCTCTGGGGAGGAGCTGTTAACCCTGTCAGTGGCTCAGTCCCAATGTGTCTACCACTGCCTTCTCATGTTGCAGCCGAGTTTGAAGCTGGGGAGGTTGGGTGGGCATTAATAAAATCTCTTAAGGAAGTATGTGGAACTTCTCTGAGGACAGGGAAAATTACCCTAATAGAAGAAATGTCATGAAGGAAACTGCATCTATTGTACAAGTTACTGAGACAGGGTAGGAGCAAGGTTTATGGGGTTGCTGTATTCAGTCCTCACGTTAAGAACTCGAACCCTTTCTGTTAGACCCATACTCTTCACTTCTGTTAAAGGAAGTGGAGATCATTGTCTTCTCATGACTTCTCTACTGTACTTAGATTTTTTTCAAAATGTTAGAGAAATATAAACTGTTGCCTGGCTCTGCTGCCACCCACAGCCTTTGTGGGGATATCTATCTCAGTCTGAACCTTTTTCTGGCTCTTTGTAAAGTGCACAGTCAGGATTTCCTTCTTTCTCTCTGTTGCCTGTGGCCATTGCCACACTGGACGGATATGGACTTATTCTGGTCCAAAATGAGTTACCCAAGAGCAATCCAAATGGCAAGGTAGTCTGCAGTGCAGATTTAGATACCTTTGAGATCTTTCTTTTTAACATTTCTGGTCTTCAACAACTTGTCACAATGGTAGATCATAGAATTACTTAATTGGTTAGGTTAAGATCATTGAGTAAAACCACTAATCCAGCTGTCCCAAAGCCACCTCTAAACCACGTGTCTAAGCATCAGATCTACATGACTTTTATACACCCTCTCCTTGGGCAGTTTGTTGCAAAGCCTGATGACCCTTTCCAGGAAGAAGTTTTTCTCATGTCCCCTTGTGTAACTTTAGGCCATTTCCTCTTGTCCTTGTTGCTTGTGAGAAGACATCAGCTCCCCCCTCTCTACAACCTCTTTTCAGGTAGTTGTAGAGAGCGAGAAGGTCTCCCCTCAGATCTTCCCTCCTCTCTGTTTTCTTCAGACCAACCAGCCACATCAGACTCAGCTGCTTCTCACAAGACTTGCACTCCAGACCCTTTGCCAGCCTTGTTGCCCTTCTCTGGATCTGCTTCAGCACCTCAACATCTTTCTTGTATTGAGGCACCCAAAATTGATTCCAGTATTCAAGCTGTGGCCTCACCACTGATCTGTTTTTATTTCTGGTCTTCAGCTTGTCATAATGGTAGATAGTCAGAATGACACAATTTCCTAGAGCAAACACAAGTGCTTTCATCCTAAAGGGTCCGGCATGCTTAAACAAGTTGCATGACAATAACCATTACACCCTGGCTCTGGAACAGCTATTTTAAAGTATTAGGGAATGTTTGTGGAAGTCTGAAGAAAGGAACAGCATGGAGTTCCTTTGAAATTGTTCTAGGAGAGATATTTCATAGTGGCAGGAGGTAATTCTCAAATATCAGTTTGATCAGGACAAACAAGATAAATATCGTAGCACAAGAATGGTAACGGTAATGAATGATACTAGCATTTTCATTTCAAGCATTGCTAGAAGCACAACTCCCTTTAATTCTGCTGAGGGACTGATTCAGCACCAATTCTGAAAGAAGAGCTGTCCTGTAGAATCATAAATACTGTTTTCTGTGGCTCTCTGCCTCTTCTGCAGGTCTCTCTTCCATGAACCATCAAGGCCTGTTAGTAATTAGGTGATGAGATTTGACAAGATCACAACACAGTCAGATATGGCTGCAGGTTTCTGCTTCAGTTTTCAATTATTATTTATCTGAGCAGAACAGCTCCTCTGCCACATTGTAGTGGTTCACAGGATAATATTTCAAATGGGCATTTTAGCTAATACCCCCTAATGGAGTATGCAGGCTGAACCTCCTAAAAGATTTAGCTGTTTATGGTATTTACCTGTAACAGCTTCAGCTCTTGGCCTGGTTCCACGGTAATGCCTCTTTCCAGACTGGTTTGGGCCAGACTACAATAACCATCACAACACTGGTTCTTGCTGTCTCAGGAACAAGTTCCCACAGTTGGTACAGATGCTTTGTCTGCTACTAACCTGCTGCAGATGGACACCCTTCCTAGATAGCAGAAATCCCACTCTAATGATAGCATTCGCATTCCAGGCAAAAACATGTGCACAATGTGTGTCATTATTGATTGTACCCAGATTCACCCAAAACCATGTCTTGAAAACAGTCTGGACCCTCTTCTCTGCAGGTGAGACATTGCAGCCTGGGATGTTCCCAACTACTGCTGTAAGACAGAACAGATTCTGAGATCAGGTAACTGCTTTTCTGTGAAAGCCTGGCATAGATGTCAATCCAAGCACTGAAGAATTTACCATTACAGACCTGATTTGGGCTACACTACCCATGATTTTATCCTGTGTCTCATTTATACTTTTCTTATCCCTTGCTGGCAGAGATGGGGGTATGAATCACATTACTGCAGCTGGTAATTTTAGAAACACTGCCTGGGAATGCTGCTAAATATAGAAAGGGGTGAGGAAAAAGCCTTTCTCTTATCAGGCATCAGTGTAGGTTCTTGGCATCTCACAGATAGAGGTTGTATTATTCCTGATTTAAGGCTATGGAGAACCTTTGATGAAGCCATGCCTGTCCATCACGAAGCAGAAAGCTGCCTGGAGCCAGCAGTCCATTAAACAGAATGAGAGGTCTCCCAGGGCCAGGCAGCACATTGGCAGTTTGTCAGGTAGGACTTTGCTGATGAGTGCTGCCACTGAAGGTTTAATTTGAGATGTGTTTGGTGTTATTTACAGGGGATCTTGAGGCTAAGTAGGAAGGAAGAAATACTTGTGTTGATATCTGCAAGCTAGGGGGTAAAATACACAAGTTGCAGTGAGTGGAGAAGTAGAGACAGTGCAGACCTCTAGGCAGGAGGCGAGAGTACAATCCTCCCAAGCAGGAAGAATTAAGAACATCATTAAAAACCAAATGAATAAAACTACTATGTGGCTCATGCCTGACACCTTGGCTATGAGGCTTTTGGTTGCTACAAAAGAGTTGCTGAAGGGCATCAGCAGTTGGAACTTGTCAACACAGTGATGTGCTCTCTCTCAAATGGTGGCGAGCAAGGAGTCATCCTGCCAGTGGTACTTTTGTGAAGAGAAGCATCATTGTCTTCTTTATCAAGGCAATAGCTTTCTAAGTGAACAGCTTCCTGCTCGATCTGCACACTGAAACATCTGGCTGAGCACCTGGTGTGCACCAATGCTAGCAGGAAGGTGAAGGCAGGACCTTGCAGTCAATAGGACTGAACTGAGTGGGAGTGAGAGCAAGAACAGACTTCAAGTGACCCTAGTGTGTCAAAGAATTGCAGCGCCACTGTTGTGAAGCCACAGCTTGCTCTTACTGGCAATGGAAGAGAGGTTGCAGACTTTCCCTGAAGTCACCCTGGAGTGAGTTCCAGCAAGTGCTTCCTCATCTGACAAGGGAAGGTGAATTATTGTTTCCCCACAACTTTTATGCTTGCCTGTGGTTTTTTGTTTCCATTTTCCAGCTTTTCCCCCCTAAAATCTAAGGTCCATTCCTTTGCTGAGTACAACTGTCATAATTTTCCTTAAAAAATGGCCATTCCCAATTTGGTTTTCTACCCCAAAAATTGCAGTGGAATTATTGAAACCAGTTCCATTTACATTGGCAGAAAAAACCCAACAAGATGCCAATAGATGATTCCATGCAAATGACATCTTGCAGCCCTGTGATAGCAAGGCTTGTACATGGAAAAGAAATGGTGTGTATGTGTTTGTGTTTGGTGGGTGACAGAAAGGAGAACCCATATGGAAAAGACCTCGCAAGCCAGAGCAGAAGAGACCTTTCATCATCTTCCAGAGAAAAAAGACTTTGCATATCAACTGTAGAACAGAAGTCCAATTTCCATGCGAATAACAAATGAATCCTGCATAGCAGTGCAGAAGAAAATTTACAGGTCATAACAAGAAGAGCTTTTCTGTGAATCACACTACAAAAAAAGGTGCTCAGACTGACCCAAAAACAAGTGCTATTTTGCCCAAATTAGTCCAGAGGAGAGTTTTTCTAGCAGTGAAAACAACCTGCCTAAAAACCCTTGTAGCTGCCCCAAGAAAAAAAAAAAATTGACAGAACCAGTCTTTTCAAAACTAGACCAATTAGCAAGGTAAAAGAAAAGTCCTAGAATAATTAAAAATTAAAACCAACAAGACAACAGCATAAAAAATGAAAGAAATTAATAAAAACAATTAGTGGAGAAGACAAAATAGTGATGGGAGTGATATAAATTGAACCCATTATAAGGCACTAATGACATTCAAAAACCTAATTTTTACATTGTCAAACCATTTTGATTAAGTGTTAAATGCTGCTCTTATGAACTTGGCATCTATATTGTGCTAGAACAGTAATTTCTGCCTTTCTCTTTTTTTCTTTCTCTGAAAAGGTGCTTATGTGCTGAAAGAGGCAGTGAGTGCATAGCAGTTATTGGTGCTCTTTTCCCTTCCTTTGTACATGTAGCCCCGCCTGATATTGGACATTTTCATGCCCACAGGGACTGGGATCTGAGTTGGGTTGGGGGTCAATGTGGAGAGAGACATGAAAAATCATGATAATGTTGAGTGTGGATCAGGAAAACGGATGTTTTTATAACTAGGTAACTTGTGTTCCTTTTTTCCCCCTTTTTTTTCTCCAAAACCGGAATAAGCAAAATAATTGAGAGAAGAAAATTGACTTTTTATTGCTTTTTAAGTGCTTGCCATGAAGTTTCATCTAGTAAAATTATTGTTATTTTTATCTTTAGCTGTGTCGTTCATGCTTCTCCTTAAAGAAGATATTTCTCCAGTTCAGAATGCCAGCTGCAAGGCGCCGCGCAGAGAATGACAATGGCCTATGCAAATACAATGCATCAGCTATAAAGGCTATTCCAGAGCACCCGCCCCTGCTGAGGCAGAGCTGCTGGTGGCGCAGAATGCAGCAAGGCCTGGTCTCAAGATATTCTGAGTGGGTGAAGCTCCTTTTGTTGCAACTAGGAGGTGAGATTGCTCCACACCTTGTATTACCAGTACCACACTGTGGGGAGTGACCAGCAAGGGAAGAGTGCTGGATCTGTTTATGCATCACAAAGGCTCAGAGAGACAAATGTAGTCAATAATTTGAAATTTGTGACTCCATCACTGTCTTGGTTTTCTAGACTCACTTTACTACCCCAGGCTCCCATTAGCACTCCAGAAACTAAATGTCTGTGTAATATCCCACTGCCTTATTTCAGAGTGTGGGGCTGTCTTTTCTGTCCTTTTGTCTCCTCTGCAAACTCTCACTAGTCAAAATTCAGCAAAACAGGTTGTGCAAGGTCTTGCTCCTCCAGAATTAGTCAGAAACGTGAGAATGGAGAGAAATTTCCACTGGGAAATAAGGAATTTCCAGCAAAAAAAAAAAAATTAAAAAGAATGACCTTATTTGAAAGTTGAAAAAGGACCAAGAAAGTACATTGCAGTTAGGAATGGATAAACAGCCATTTGGACTGTTCCTGGGCCTCACACACTCCTCAGCTCTGTCTATAGGACAGTGACAGACTTGTAAATGATAGCCCTGTGCTGGATGGCAGAGCAGAGGGACCCTCATCCTTGTGATGCTCCACATGCAGCAGTAGATAACAACATGTTTCTGCCCAGCTTCTGTAGATCAGCAGGTCACAGTAACCAGAACAGGGACACGTGTCCAAGGGCAACAAACATATGAAAGGAGAAAACTAAGAAACTAAATGGGGCTTAAGAGGGTGGCACATCTGGAAATTAGAGAAAATCTTTCTTTGGGAGGACCAAAGTCTTTTTACAGAGACATTGCATCACTCAGGATAAAAGATTTGATCGCATCTCAGTTGGTGCCAACCTGATATAAAAGAAAAATTACACATTACAGAATGTTTAAAGACAGCTAAAGGGAAGAAGTCAGAAGAAATGACAGAGAAATAAAAATAAATCAGAATCACCATAAAGAAAAGAGGCTGAAAGTAGAGTGAATATGCAGAACTTTGGGAAGGTAAAGATTTTAGGAAGAAACAAACATTGAAGAAAAAAAGAGGGGGAAATAAAAAAACAGGACATAAAGCCAGGCAGCGTGGTCAATGTCCTTTATATCAGTGAATAATGCTTCTTTTCAACTGCCCTAGGAATAAACCACAGCATTTATTATAGAAGTGGTGTCGCCCACCAGAAACCTAGTTTTATAATGTGTCCTCTGGGGGATCACATGTAGAACTGGCCTCCATTGGAGGGGACAGGCTCAGTGCATTCAAAGGGATTAAGAAGAACCTGGTGACAGAATGTATTTGGAATGTGTGTGTTTTCTCTTTTTGTGCAGCAAGGAAGGAATATGAATCCTCCATGCCACCAGCCACTGCATTTTTACTGTAAACTTTGTAAAATCCAGTGTTAAAGCCTAAGCTCTCAAGTCATGCAATCTGTGAGACTCTGATTTCATATTTTAAAACATCAATTTCTAACCTGTGTGCCTCTGAAGGACTTGGAAACACAAATATACAGACTCAATGTCAACTATTTCTTGGTATTTTTTTTAATATATTGTTGCTGAGATCCTTGGTGTTGAATTTCCAGAACACAGACAATGGGCACATTGGCTTTCCTGCAGCAAGCAACAAGGCAGAGGTGAAGTTATTATCATACTCCTTCAGTTTAGTATCTCAGTATCTCAATTTAGTATCTCAGTATCTCAGTTTAGTATTTCAGGCTTTTGAAAAACCTGTAGGTCTTGATGCAAGTTGTATAGTCTTGACTGAGCTTTAATTTGTAGCAAGTGCCTCAGAGAAGTGAGTTAATACAACTAAAGTCTACAAAGCCAGGTTGTATTACATGGATATACATTCTTCATGTTTAATATTTACCCTGTTTATCTGCTTCTTTTATTTAATGTGGCAGGTTTCTGGAAGCCAGTACCTATTAAATCCTATGAAAACTGGACAGAAATCCTTGTGCTAAGAAGAACCGTGATGTTGAGGACTCTGGACTGAAAAGGCCAGGTTGGGTTTCCATTCAAAAATTTATTTCATGATGCAAGTGAGAGAAGGAGTAGTAATGTTGAAAGTTTGAAAGAAGGAATGCAGGCAGCTGGATCATGTATTGCATGAAAAAGTGTAGCAAAATTGTTTAAACTCCGTTCTGGTACATTTCCAGGTGCTGCAGCCACCCTCAATGACCTCATAGACATACTAAAATGTATGAAGTGAACAAAGAGGAGAACTATTGGAAAGAGCTGATTGCTTTGAACAAGGCACTAAAGCGTAGAAAGGTGGGATTCCTCTGTTAGCTGTTCTCTGCAAGTACCAGGTAGTCCTGTTGTCTTGTGACAAAGAACAGTGGAAGTGAGGATTCACAGAGTTAAGAGGACTTCCTCTCCACTTTCTAATTACCTCCAGCTCCCATATTTCTGTTTTGCTGCTTGATTTTCCAGTGCTGTGCTACAGCTTGTCTCCAGCTGTGCGCTAGAAATACAAATCACACCAGTGCCACAGCAGGGCAAGAGAGATGGGAGCATTCATCTCCTCAGGGCACTTCTCCACTCCAGAGAGCACTTCTCCACTCCAGACCAAGGAGAAGCTTCTCTCTGCAACCACAGGTGCTGAAGCTATGATGCTGCTCCTTTCAGAACAGTGCTGGGGCAGGTCGGTGAAAGAGCTCTGTGGCAACACAGCCACTACACAATCTGGTGTCTGTGGAGCATTCAGCATCCAATCCATGCAAAGTTTCTGTTTGTGGAGAGAGCTGGAACCAATGTTGTAATTTCTTCTGCCGATGTACCCTTTCTCATTTATAGTGTAAGTACTGTGGGAAATTTGGAACTGAGAAGCAGACGCTAGAAGGTTGACTTGTTTACAGAGTCAAAGCTTGGAAAGAAGCAGATTTCAGACAGTTATGCAGGTCTGTGTCATTCACATAAGGACTTCAGTTGTTTACAGAATCTGGTAGACAAGGAATCTGTATCGAGAAGGGATGCAGACTTAGCCACATGAGCTGATAGAAGTCCAGGTGCCCAGATCTAGCAGACAGGAGGAGTGTGTTTACATGTATGTATCTTCCTGTGTGTGTGCTTGCAGAATGGAGAACAAGCCAGCTGACCAGATGTTCCTTCTTCTATCACCCTCTTGGTTCTCACTGACTGAGAATTAAATTTTTCTGCTTTCTTCCCTCTTCTCCTACCTAGTGCAAGTTAAAGAGGTGAGCTGTGAGAGTGAGATGGAGCAAGGACTTGTAGGACAGTGTGGTGCCAGACAGCTTCAGCAACTCAGCAACTTCATTCTTTTCCCTGCAATAGAGAAATCAAAGTTGCTTTCTAATGTGCTGGCTTTGAAAGGTGAAGCGGTCAGGCATAGGATTTCCCAACTGTTTACCTATCGCCTGGTCATCCCTGATGTTGGATTTAATGTTCTGGGCTCTTCTGTCTAAGAAGAAACATGAACATTATCTCTTCATAGATTTATTCTTCAAAATTTGTTGCAGGACTGTTGAAGGGAGCAGAAGGGAATGTTGTCTGCCTAATAGGAAGGAAAAGGCAGGAAGGAGTCTGGGTTTATTAGCATTTCTGCAACTGACTCACTGCACAGTTTGATACGGTTTTGTCTTTAGCTTTTTCACAGCACTCCTATAAATATGATAGGTGTATGTAAATAGTCTTGATATGTTTGGATGGAAGCCATGCAAGAAAGGAATTTGTAAGAGCATACCATGACACTACACAGCCTTGACAGAAAAACTAGAAAGACACAACTTCCCTAGAGTTGCTGTGCGGTATTTTCATTTGTCCTTAGGCACAGCAGCTTCAAACTCTGACACGTTTTCGATGTCCCTCCTGTGGCTGGTTCTGCTGTGCTGGAAACGGAATGTGAGCAGCTTAACCCTAGGGTGGGACAGAGTCCTGCAGGGCACACAGCAGTGGATTTGGAAGCAGAGGAAGAGGTGTTTGCAGTGTTTCCAGCTGAGGAAGCTGTGCAAAAACAGATACACTGCAAGACGCCACTTCTGTGGAAGGGAAATCTGACAGGATGGAGGTCAAGTAGTGAAAGGTCCCTCTCTGATGCTGACCTTCAAACTTCCTGTAGGTCCTCTGATAGTGTTCTCCCTCACCCACAGTAAAACTACAATTGCGTGAAGTTACTATTTCTTTTAAGAAAGTAACTACATTTCTAGTACCTCTGTTGCAGACAAAAATTTGAAAATATAAAACCCAGGGTTTTGAAGGTTTTTTCTAAAGAAGGAGAAAAGAAGAATCACATGACTTTTAAAAAAGACTTTCAGATTTTTGATGTCTTCCTTATGACTCTTGAAGGCCTGAGACTAGCATTGTTAAGTAGGTTAGTACTACCAGTATCTCAGATTATCAAAGATAGAAACTGAAAACTAATTAGGACTTCATGTTTTTTTCTCTCTAATGTGCCACTCATCTGGTCAGAGTGATACCACCTGTTTTGTTTCCTTTCCTGGTGCTTGTCACTTCCACGGCCTGTTTTTAATATTAGCAGCAGAAAGCTCCCGGGTTCTTGACATATTTTAGGGAGGGAAGTCCTCTCTCAATACCCACTAATTCTCCATCTTAGTTTCAGTAAAATGAATAAGATATTATGAGTGTATTTTTTGCTGATGTCTTTGCAGGTACATGATCACTTACAGGGGACCTGTTGTGCTTGAGATCCAGGAAGCCGGTTTGGGCCATTCTTTGCAATTGTTCTATTAATTATCTGACTCTCAAGTCTCTTTTTTTTATGTTTGTCCTGCTCTTACCTTCCCTTAGACATGCTCTCTCTTTCCTGTATCTTCCCTGCAATGTTGTCTTTCTCATGCTGCATCTAATAGTCCTGTCCTTTTCCTCCCTGAACATGTCCGCCCCTGCAGCTGTAGCTTCACACTGCATCATCCATATCTATTTCTGTCTGCTACGGTTCCATCTCTGTTCTTTTGCTCTGCTCCTTCTCTCCTGTACCTCTCAATTTGTGTCTCAGCTTTTGTCTCCTGCTGCCTCATTCTTCTGTCTCCCAAGGGCTGCTTTCCCAAGAGAAGCTAAGTCGAATTGATCTGCCATTTAATTACCTGATGTGTTCATTGCCTGTGCCTGCTGTTTGCAAATAGGTCTGCCTAAAAGTCCCAGGGGAAGGCGAGGTGGTGTGGCAATGGGGGAGGTGGATAGATGGGCTGGCAGCAGCTCAGCCAGAAGACAGCTTCCTTGGAAACAAAACACCTGTCAGGAACACCTGCGCTCCTAAACATTTGCTGCCATACTTGGTCAGACCCCAATATGTGGAGAATGGATGTGTCTATTCCATGGCACCAAACCAATACAGCTTTCTGGCATGTGTGAAAGCTTCTAACTAGCTCTTATACTGAGCACACTATGTTCAGGTGGACAAATGCAAGCCAAGAGGCTCACACCTCTGTAATTACTGTTACAGGCACAATGCGCATCTTCTCTTCAGCCTAGTAGTTTCTGCCTTAATGGACCGTGTCACTGCATCTTCCCATGAGCTGGATGAGTCGCACAGTGTGTGCTTCACGGATGACCATGACTTTGGTTCTGAAACCTTTCACTCCTGAATTTCAAATTTTTATCAGAATACTGAGCTCCAGCCCTTATGGTCTCTCATGCAAGAAAGTAAGGCAGAATTCCTCTTCTCTATCTAGCAGGTATCATTGACTCATCCAAGGTCATTGCAATGATTTCTAGTTGCAGTTAAGATAAAACCCAAGTCTTCTGCTTCTAGACTACAGACTCAGTCTTCTTTTCCCAAAGGATTTAAAAAGGGACTATGACATGGATAGCAGAAGACCCACTCAAGGGATGTCTTTGCAGAAATCCTGCCCAAGAATTGAGCTAGTTCAGATTTAACACTACAGAGTCAATTAAAGAATATGAAAAGATTAATCTTGACGAGAACTGGTGGTGCCAGAGAGGCACAGGTAAGGATTTCTGCATTGAGCATGGTAGAGATGATTCCCCTTCCCCAGATTTGTGCACATTTACCCAACTTGTTTGTCACAGAAGGAAAATTTTGAGCTCTATCTCTGTACACACACCTCAGAGGCTTTGCTTCACCTCAGTGTAACAGCCCTGGGCTCTGCAGGCTTTGCCAATTAATAGATAATTTCTCCTCTCTTTAAACACCCTGTGTGACTTGTTAAGCTTTAGGCAGCAAAACATTCATGGCAAGAGCAGGCCATTTGCTAGCACCAGTCACACTGATTTTTGCTGCCTTCATAACCACTGTCCACGCTGAACCTTGCTGCTCACAGAACAACACCAATTGTGGTTAAAGGAACAGAAACAGATTATGGTGCATGTGTTGAAGAGGGTATTATATCTACTTCACCTGATCAGACATAAGAAATAAAGGAAGAAGCTAAAACTGAATAATAATATGGAAGAAACACAGAGCAAATCTGAAGCAGCCATAGCAGGAGCTAGACTTTGTTGCTTTTGTGAAGTAGTTTCATTATTTTCTGGGCAGCATCTAGCTAATGGCATTGCACATATACTCAATTAATATGAGTATGGGCCCTGCTGTTGGGCAAGGCTGCACACAAAAATTCATATTCTTGTTTTGTTCCTGCTGGGCTTTAGGTGCATATGTTCAATGGAAGAAGTACTATCTGTCTAGTTTTTACTATCTTCCTTTCTCAGACTCCCTTTCTGTCCTTAAAGGCCTTGAGCTTTCTCTGTTTTATTCTTCAATTCTCTTTCTCTTGGCATTCATTAAGTCAGCAAGCTCTTTGAGAAAGAAGCTCTTTTTTCATTCTGCATGTGAAGTGTTACCCAGTTTCTGTTTGGATCCTGGTCTCACTATGGATCATCTGCAACTGTGCATGAGCTGTGCAGCAGGGAGCACTGGATGGCTGCACAGTGAGGAGAAACACGTGACCTGTGCCCATGCAGGCAGGAAGTCAGGAGGTACAATGGGTACTAGGCAAAGTCAGAGCATCCCTTTTCAATTTTATCCTTATAACTCAGGATTACATGAGGAGAAAAGAGATAACATATGGCGTAGAGAAAGGCTCACTTAGAAGATGCATCATAGGAAAGATTCCTAGGCTGCAGAAGAAACACTGCAATGTTACACTCTCTTTGCAGTAGCTGGCATAGCAGGTTGGCCCCATCAACATATAGCTGACCAACCCTGTCATAGAATCATAGAATCATTAAGGATTGGAAAGGACCTTGAAAGATCCAGTTCCCCTGCCACAGTAGGATCACCTACACCAAGTCGCACAGGAACACATCCAGATGGGTTTTAAACGTATCCAGTGACGGAGAGCAGTGAGGATGATGAAGGAAGTGGGACACCTCTCTTGTGAGGAAAGGCTGAGGGAGCTGGGTCTCTTTAGCTTGGAGAAGAGGAGACTGAGGGGTGACCTCCTTAATATTTATAAATATTTGAAGGGTGGGTGTCAGGAGGGTGGAGCCAGGCTCTTCTCAGTGTCATCTAGTGATAGGACAAGGGACAACGGGTGTAAGATGGAACATAGGAGATTCCATATAAATATGAGAAGGAACTTATTCACAGTGAGGGTGTCAGAGCACTGGAAGGGGCTGCCCAGGGGGGTTGTGGAGTCTCCTTCTTTGGAGATGTTTAAAACCTGCCTGGATATGTTCCTAAGCGACTTGGTGTAGGTGATCCTGCTGTGGCAGGGGGATTGGCCTAGGTGATCTTTTGAGATCCCTTCCAAGCCTTAATGTGCTGTGATTCTGTGGTTTTTGGCAGCATAACACATGAATTAGATAACTTGTTCTTCTTCCTAATACAATTAGATAATTCTGTGCTGTTTCACCAACCACATCTTGTGTGACTTAGGTGACGAGTCTGTATGTCTGGGACAGGTTTAATGCCTACCCACCCACAGGTTCCTCTTAAGCTGTCATTCTACACTGTCATTTTATCAGAGTTCCAACCTGAGACTGTGACTTGCACTTAGTCTGACTTGCAGCTTGAACTGCTTTCAGCACTGCTGCTGTCCCTGATTTTTTAGTGATTAACTTCCAGGTGATGTCACAAATACTAGAGAAGACTAAGAGAAGGCTATAAGAGCAGCTGACCCTCACTCATTATATTTAACCTTAAGGGAATCTGTGTATGATAAACTCACTTTTTCAGTAGGGGAGGAATGTTTTACCAAAGACAAGAGCTGTTCCCATGCTGTCAGCTCCCAGACAGCTGAAGGTCTCTGTGTAACACTGCTGAGAGAAGGAGGATGCTCTTTGTTTTGGCTTCCTTATGTCACCATTTCGGCACACCCAAAAGCCATGTCTGCAGGTGACCCAGCAAACTCACAATATATAAAACTAAGAAGCAATACTAGTCCTTCTTCGATGGACAGCATAATGTTCTATTCCCTGTAACAATTCTGCTGGATAATCTATGTGTTCTTTGAGGACTAGCGTAGCTGATTTGGAGAACTTTTCACTTGGGGCAGAAGGTGAATTACCTTAGCTGCATGGCAAAGCAGGGCTCTGGTGCCCTTGGCTGATTTTCCATTGGTTTTGGCAGAGATTCTCACAGAATCACAGAACATCAGGGACTGGAAGGGACCTTGAAAGATCATCTAGTCCAATCCCCCTGCCACAGCAGGATTACCTAGACCAAGTCACACAGGAACATATCCAAACAGGTTTTAAACATCTCCAGAGAAGGAGACTCCACAACATCCCTGGGCAGCCCATTCCAGTGCTCTGTCACCTTCACTGTGAAGAAGTTCCTTCTCACATTCATATGGAACCTCCTA
>JAOXOE010080497.1:0-27631 GCA_028565055.1 Phoeniculus purpureus
CTGTGTGACTTGGTCTAGGTGATCCTGCTGTGGCAGGGGGATTGGACTAGATGATCTTTCGAGGTCCCTTCCGATCCTTTACGATTCTATGAGTGACATAGAATTTTCGGATGTTATCTTTATGCAAAATTGATAAAAATAACTGCACAATGCTCACTGTATTGGGGAGGAGGTGCTGATAAAAGCCTTTTCCATGTGAAAAAAGGAAAGTGCTATTGTCATAAAACTGTCTACTCTGAGGATGCTTGCCCTCATCTCTCACCAACAGTAGTGACTGTTAGTACTAGTGCCTTTCCCCAAGCATTGAAGAGTTTAAATTAACTCATTGTACATAGACCTTATTTCATTTGTGAGTAATTTCCTAAGATGATTTGCTGACTGATTGTTTTTAATGTATTTGCATTTACAGGAGTAAAATGTTTATTTTGCAATCATTAGGTTGTATTTCTCAATCACTCTGGAAATGCTGATGAATGGAACAATGTGTCTTTATCAACTTGGTAAGTTGCCTGTATATTGACATTGTAAGAGGAGTATTTCTGCTAATTTTTCACTAACACTCCTACTCAGTGAAGTAAGACACCATCATCTTGTAGTAGAGCTCTTCCTGGAGTAATTCAGAGAATTAAGAATCTAGAGTATTATGTTCTAAATATACCCATTTTGTGCATAAACCATGATTTTCCCATAAAAAAATAAATTCTTTGAAACAGCACACTGCATTCTGCCTCTCTAAATGTCCAGTGAACAATTAGTTGGGTGTGTTGTTTTTCATTTCTTATTCTCCTTTTTTTCAGGGCTTCTTAGTTTCTGGATTACAAGTTGCAACAAACATTGTTAGCTGAGCTGAAGTTGTAGTCAAGAACAGTTTCTGTAGGATCATTTAGTTCTGTTAAAAGGATAAAAGGGTAAAGAAGGTTCCCCATTCAGTCTACAGACCATCTTTGTTTCTCCAGTCTTAATTTTCCCTGTTATTTGGTCCAAGATTTTTTTTCTCCTGTCTGTCTCTTATGTAACCCGCACAATTTTGCAACTCCACAACTCTCTTTGCTAAGCAAAACATGTTTATTGAAACAAAGTTCTGAGGCAGTTTGAACTGTAGATTAACAGAATTTGTTGTTGATGGGGAAGATGTATATACAAATCAAAAATATGAACAGAATAGGAAAACATATCAACAGAACAATATATCTGCAAGCCAGCTGACACAGAAGGTGTCTGACATGAGAGAGAATTGCAAAAAACTGCATCTCCTAAGGTGAAATGCTTGCTCCAGTGATGTGTCACTACTAGAGTCTGTGCAGTGACACTATGTTTTATAATGAGAATGGCTTTAATGTGCCATAAGCTACGGGCCTCTTGGGAGAAGGGAGAATTTCTGCTAGAAATGATTGCAAATCTGAGGTAACGAATAATAACTGTTGAAGAATTGGCTTGTTATTTGTAGCCACTGGATGTTTTTTCCGGATAGGTGGTCTGTTACTCTGTGTCAAGAAATCAGTTGTACTTTTAGCTGCACTTTTCTAAGAGGATGTTTTTTATTGAGCAGTAACATAGAACAAGTGCCAAAGGAAGACATAACAGGGGATGTCTGTGGTTTGATTGTGCAAAATCATAGAATCATAGAATGTTAGGGGTTAGAAGGGACCCAAAGAGATCATCGAGTCCAACGCCCCCTGCTGGAGCAGGACAAAACTATCTAACACAGATCACAGAGGAACATATCCAGGCGGGCCTTGAAAGTCCCCAGAGAAGGAGACTCCACGACCCCCCTGGGGAGCCTGTTCCAGTGCTCTGTGACCCTCACAGTAAAGAAGTTCCCCCTTGTGTTGAGACGGAACCTCCTTTGCTGCAACTTACACCCATTGCTCCTTGTCCTATGACAGTAACTCTTCTCTTTTTTTTTGATGCAAGATGTTCGTATGGAGGGCTTAGGTTGTTTCAATTTTGGGATTTCCTCCAACCTGTATGGTTCACCTATGAAGCTTCAGAGAAATTAATTTTCTGCGTTGTGGAAATACAAAGTTGCTGCATGTGAATTTAAGTTGACTGCTTTGCATCTAATTTCAATCTTTGCATATAATTTCAGAAGGGATGTTGGGTGTGTAGATTAATATTTGTGAGACAGATAACCAAAGAACCAGGCCTGTAAGTGATGCTTGAATCAGTATCCATCCCAAACAATTTCAGCACCAAAGCATTTTTTTTGGCTGCTAATTAAACTGCTAATTGAAGTGCAGTTGTTAAGGCATTTCTTGCAGCCATAAAGATTCTGTGCAGGTATCTCTTTAATTAATTGAGTAGAAAATGTGTCCTGCCCTCTTCCAGTACCCTCTGTAAAAGTAGAAGGGATCATAAAGGATCCTAATGATCATACTCATTAGGAACTCGTCATATGTGTTGGACAAGACAGTTCCCACTAACCCACTAACGTCTGAATCCCATCTACTAGGAATGAGTACTTTGATACTGTGATTCACATAGTTGGGTTTTGGACCAGGTGACCTGTTGGAGTCCCATCCAACTTCCAGCATTCTGTGATAGTTCTATCCGTTATTGTGGTTTTTCATTAAGTTTGTTTTAAATTTTTATGAGGTGCATTCCAGATTTCTTTTCCCTTTTCAGAGTCATTCTTACTGTGGCACATCTTGTATGTATATATATATAACAGTAGTTCTGTTATATTATTGGTCATAGAGTAGCACCCAGGAACCTCAGTTGTGGACCAGAGTGCTACTGCATTAGTTGCTGTACAAATGTAAGGGCAAAGACATTCCTAATGCAACAAGAGTTACCATTCTAAGCAAGATGAGAAGAATAAAAGAAGGTGTTAAGGTAGTGTTAATCAGCACAATTCAACAGAGGTAGCAAGCCAGTGTTGTTTTGAGTATTGTCACGTTTTTGAGTAGCAGTGTCAACATAAAGGGGAGTCTTTGGACAAGATTTATAGGGAAAGCAATTAACTAATTTTGCAGATATTGATGGAGTTCATTTAAAGCATAAGAAAAAGCTTGCATGTTTGAATTTAAACTAGTAATTTATTTGGCCAACTGAGTCTGAAAGCCAGCATCTTTAGGAAGATAGGCCACAAAGTGCCTTTGAAATGAGAGTAGGAAGTTTATATTTGCACTTGGTAAACAGAAGGGAGCAAAAGGATCTTGAGAAAAAAGTTTGAAGGGTCAGAACCACAGCGTGTCTTGAAGCAGAGTGCTGAAAAGTTGCAAGCCTCTTACAGAAGCTGTACAAGAAGGTGTGGGAGTGACCTCAAGAGTGTCAAGATCTGCAGTAAGACTGGATTCAAGAGATCACATAGACAGTAGACCTGACCGACAGGCTGAATGTGGCCTTAGCCTTGCCCTGTGACAGAAGTGTTTCAGCATCTGTTGGTGATATTTCTGTTTTCTTTTACAGGCACTGAACAGAATGCTGTGGAGTTAAACACCCACAGGGAACCATTACAGAAACAGAATGCAAAGTAAAGAGGGAGTTACGAAATAGAGCCTGAAATAGGGAGTTACAGGAGTTAGCTGACTGAAGACAGTAACATATCAAAGTTGTTGAATGTACAGCCTTGAGGAGCCCCTCACATTATGAAAAGGCATTTGTGAAGATGGTCTGGGAAAAGATACTGTTACTGTCTGAAGATTCAAGAACCTCCTTCTAAAGAATCTCAAATTAATAATGGAGATTGGAAGGGAGGAGGGAAAGCTAGAGGGAAGTTTTAGGAAGATGTGAAAGAAACAGTTTCACTGAGGGAATACTGTGTATTGGCTGTAATTGGTGCAGATTAATATTGCCAATAGTAAGCTAATAGTCAGGGATTGTAAACACATAAATGCATTAATATATTGTTTCATTTTCCAGTGTACATCAGCATTCTGTCTACAGTGTTTTGCAGCTTGCCTGGTAAGAATATTGTCTTTGAATGCTTTTCCTAATGCAGTTCAAAAAACTTACTTATTCTCACCAAGCATCATTTTAAAGTGTCATGCTTTTTGAAGAATTAACTTAATAGAAATATAGTACAGAAGGATGGGAATTTGCACTGTTGTTTCTGTTGTGCTGAACTGTCTTCTGTTGTTGCTTTGTTTGGGGGCAAATATTGGACTGCTTTAATTTGGTTGATTTACTAGAATTGTTGCAACATCACATTTGTTTGCCATTTGTATTGATGGGTTATTTGTTTTCTGGGGGGTCATTTTTCCCTTTCTAGAAACATTTGTGGATGAGCCACCTCACAACCTGCAAATAGAATCTCGCAATTTTCAGCACATCCTGTCCTGGCAGGCGAAAAGTCAACCAGCTGCCCCAACATACTACCGTGTGCTCTACACTGACCGCAGGCAAGTCTTAAAAGACACAAATTTTACTTACAACATTCATCAGCTCAAAATACTGCAGCTAGAGTCTTCTTGCTTGTTCATCAGTTTTTCTACTTGGAAATGCTTCCTTCTCCCAGCCCAATGCTTTCTTGTATCAGAGAATCCAAATAGATTCCTTTGATCTTTTTTTAACTTGTTCTGTTTTACAGGAAATGGAAGACTGCTAAACAATGTTCAAATATTACACAACTCTCCTGTAACCTCACAGATGATTTTGATGATTTTTCCATTGAATATTCTGCAGTGGTTCAGAGCTTCGTAGGAACAAAAGTACTCAATTCATCTGTGTTTCGTTTTGTGCCATATACCAACAGTAAGTTCTCTGTCTCCATGTACTCATTTTAGCAGCTTTTATTTGTAGCTCATGTATACATGAAAATCTACTAACTTTAGTCTAAGATACTTCAAACTGCCTTGGTCAGTGGTTTGTTTCTTAAGAGAATGTGAATTTGTATATAATCTCTCACATTTAACTTGTAAGACATACAGTGTATAGATAGCTTTTAAAAATTAATGGCTGCAGTAGTTCATAGAATTACAGAATGCTTTGGCTTGGAAGGTCATCTAGTCCACCCTCCCTCTAGTGATCAGGCACACCTTTAACTCAATCAAGTTGCTTGGAGTCCTGTCCAGCCTAACTTTGAATGCCTTCAGGGATGAGGCTTCTACCATCTCTTTGGTAACCTGTTCCAGTGTTTCACTGCCCTCATTGTAAAACATTTGTTCCTTATATCCAGTCTAAAAGTGCCCTCCATTAGTTTAAAACCATCATCCCTCATCCTGTCCCAGCAAGCCTTGCTAAAAAGAGTGTTCCTATCTTTCTTACAGGCCCCCTCTAAGTACTGAAACTCTTCAATAAGGTCTCCCCAGAGCTTTCTGTTCTTCCGGGTGAAGATCCCAACTCTCTCAGCCTGTCTGTAGAAGAGGTGTTACATTCTTCTCATAAATTTTGTCAGGCTCCTCTGGACCCTTTCCAACAGGTCCATGTCTTTCTTGTGCTGAGAAATCCAAAGCTGGTCACAGTACTGCAGGTGAGATCTCACCACAGTAGAGAAGCAGAATCACCTCCCTTGACCTGCCGGCCATGGTTCTTTTGATGCAGCCCAGGATACAGTTGACTTTCTGGGCTGTGAGCTCACATCATTGGGTCATGTCCAGCTCTTCATCCACCACTACCTCCAAGTCCTTATTGGCAGGCCTGCTCAAAATCCATTCATCCTCTAGTCTGTATTACTAACCCAAACCAGGGACAGGACCTTGCACTTGGCTTTGGTGAACTTCATGAGATTCGTACAGGCTCACTTCTAGAGCTTGTCCAGGTCTCTCTGGATGACATCCTGCCCCTCTGGCATTGTCAACAGTACTACGTGGTTTGGTATCATCAGCTTGGTCTCAGTGTCTCTCATTTTGAAATAAAAATATATAGAGAGAAAGAGGGAATAGTGTTGTATTAGCACTGATAAACAAGAACTAAAAATCATGTAAGCGTATGAGATACCTGAATTAAAAACAACATTGTTTTTATCTGTTCAGATAGTCAGTGTTCATGTCTGCACTAGGTGTGGCAGAAAAGATTTAAAGTGTTTGTCATCAACCCGCTCTTTTCCCTTTCCTTGTAAGAATGTGCATATTAGCTGTGACATCTTCCAGTACAGACATGGATTCACCTGTAGTTGTCCTTAGTGTTTCATTTCAAGTAACAGAGATTGAGCAACAGTTACAGGACTATGGAAGAGAAATAGGTCATGTTACCTCTGAATTCAGCACAGAGGCAACCACTGCTATGTCCACCTTAGGCTCACAAGTGATGCTGCATTGGAGGGAATGTGGAGAATAAGTATACTGGGTAAGGATGTGGAGAACATGGATGACTGAAGGATTTGAGAACATGCCTCTGTCTGTTAGCAGTTAGTTTCATAAGATGCATGATTAATACGTTGTTAGTTGTCTTCAGTCTTGTAAGCAAAGGAATAACAGCATATGCTGACTGGAAGCTGAAGCTAGATACATTTTATTGGGCAAGAAGAAACGTATTTTGAACTGGCCACAGGAACAAACTGTCAAATAATGTAACTGATTGTCCATCACAGGCAACTTGTAAAATGAAACTGGATGTTTTGCTAGTAGTTCTCTATTTTAAGCCATGAGCAATTGGCTGAATTAGTGTTTTCCATGGCTTGAGAATTAGGTGACTCCTACAGTCTTTAGTTGTCTTACAGTGCCTGATTAGGAAAGGATCAACACTCTGAGATACTCCGCTACTGGATGTAGTTGAAACCCACCCTCAAATACAAACAGTGGAATGTCATTCCTGTTGACAGACACGTTTTGATCAAAGACAGGGAAGTTTCATAATAAAGAGCCAAGAAAACAGCTGTATTTGACTGTACCTAGATTTAAGCTTTATGTTCATTAGTAACTTAAAACTAAAGATGAGAAAGGAGTTTGTGTGCATTTGACTAGGACATGCTTCCATGTCTGAGAGTAGGTGAAAGTTCATGTTCATTTTAAGTGCAGCAAGATTTTTTGCTTTCTACTCTACTTCAGAAACAGAAGCAGTTAGTGTATATTGCTCTTTTTCATTTTGCAGAGGCTGGCAAACTAACCTCCACCTTGGTCAAAAAGTACATGCTTCTGGAAAAGACGAAAGAGAAATGAAAACTTTATGTTTTCATGGAGTTTTATTCTGTTACATTGTACTATGCAGAAATGGAGAATTAAGGAGCTAAGTGGTTCTCACAACACTTTCCAACATTCCTGCCACTTTCCTGTGTTGGAGGAAAGAAGTTCTCAGGCTTAATTCACTACAAGTTGCTCTGATCTTGAGGGATGTTTCGTTTTGGAGAGAGTTGAGAGTTAGCTTGCATGGCTCTTCAAAAATATAGGTATACTGAGGACTGAAGCCTCACAGAAGTGTCATGATGTTTCTCTAGTCTTCTACTGTCAGTTGGTTTGTAGTCTTTGGAGATCAGGTGTCAATTTTAAACCTGTAGCCTTCCTTGCAACTAATATGAATGTGTGTAGGGCTGCACACCACAGAGTTTCTACAGAAAAGGTGACTAGAAAATGATGTTGAGCAAGAAAGTCATCAGCTTTTCCTGTACATTAATGTCAGCTTTCCTCTCAAACAGATAAAAAGCTCACATCTCTGTGGAGCTGAAGCAAAGCCTCTGTCACCTTTCTGCTTGTTCCCTCCCCTCCACTGCTTTCTGTTTTTAAAATGTAATAATGATAAAAGATCGTTTGACTATGGAACTTAAATGTTGCAAGACCTTGTGAATTTACAGCAGTGTCCCATCGGGAATCTGATTAGTCAGCTATATATCAGTCATCAAAAGAGAATTGCTACTGAATACATAGCATGTATTTTTCCTTATTTTATTTCTCCTTTTTTCAATAGCATTCTTGGGACCACCAAAAGTTAATGTCAGTTCCTGTCTGAACTGCATAAATGTCACCATAAAGCTGCCAACCTCTTACTTCAGAAGAAATGGAAAGCTGCTGTCCTTAATTGATGTATATGAAGATCTTGATTATGTTATAACATTGAAAACACTTGATGGAGAGCATAAGGTAAAGAACTTTCTGTTTTATTTGTGCTTTAGAGGAAGAATACAGAAAACATAAAATGGCTCTGATGCTTAGTAGATTCAGAGAAGCAGATATGTAATAGAAGAAAACCAAGAGAAGGACCGTCACAATCTTAGCTTCCTTTTACTGCAGAGTAGCAGGCATGCAAGAGGAATACTAGTAGTTCTGTATCCTTACTTCAAATAAAGCACAGGGCACTGGCTCAAGTGATTTTATTTCTCTGGGGTAAAGAGGAAAAGACAGTTTGTTAGAGACTACTAGAAGGGGTACGTGCTGCTGTTAGGAATATACAAGCTGGTAGGAAAATACGTTCAGAAAGCAGTTCAATTATGGAAATATACGGTTAGTTTCTGTTATGAGTCTGCTATTATTTAAATTGTCATGATTTTTTGTGTGCTGAAATAGAGGTAGATAGGCATGATTAGAGCTTAAAATTATCCGCACAAAATGGACAATAGGAGAGAACTCAATAATGACTAATGCAAGACAAAACAGCTAAGAATGAATAATTATCTGTGTAAGAAATACAGTGGTAACAGCTACACAGGCACCAGTTTTTCTAGAAAGAATGAGAACCTTCTATGGAATGACACGCTAAACACTGAGAAATACGAAAATAGTATTTCTTACATAGTTGGTACTTGAAAAGCCCACCTGCTACACATCAGTCTGGGGTTCAGAAAAGGCACAGACCATCTGAGTAGGATCCAAAAAGGAAGAGTGAGGACTGTGATACCCTGACACTGTGATGTGTGAGGAAATGCTGGAATAATAGGGGATCACTTAGTGTAAACAAGTGAAAGCAGAGTTAGAGGCCAGTCTCTGAGTACTTAAACATTGTGGAAAGAGAGGAACTAAGCCATTCACTCTGACTCACCAAGAACAGTAAAGTGAAAAATGGCCATTGTGTAGATTTGAGGTTAAACATCAAATGAGGTGGTGATACTTGGGCTGGCAAAGCGCTGGAATAAGTTGCTTAACAAGAATATGGGCTGCCTGTCCTGGGAGTTTTACAAGGCAGGTCAGACAAGTACCTGTTGGGAATTTCATCTGTCTGATTCATTCTGCATGAATCACAGAAGGCAGCCCACAACTCACATGCAGTGGATATTTTCCCCTTGATTTCTGAATCAGAATATCACTTGCAGTTTCAAATCTGTAGAGTCTAGGAGAGACTACTTCAAGGGAACATATAGTGATCAACAGTTGGAGACAGAAGCTCATCTTTGATAATTCAGTATTTCACAAACAGGCATCTTGACATTAGCTAGAGTTAGAGATGAAGTAGATGTCTGGGTAAACTGCTGAGTTACTTTGTCAACTTACATTTCTCTGCAGTAGCCACACCCATTTTATCAGTGGCTGGGGATCCATTTTTAGGCAAACAGCTAACTTTAAAACGTTGCTTTTCATGGCAGAGACGACATGAGAAAACCACTGAAGATATTTTCAGTACTGTAATTGAAGAATTGTATCCAAATCGGAACTACTGTGTCTCTGTTACAGTCACCGCATCTCTAAACAAAAATTCCATCCCATCAGCCTGGCAATGTGTAACTACAGACTCTGTGGCTCAAGAAGGTAACTGTGCTCTGTGCTGCAGGAATGTTTGACTTTAATCAGTGAAAGTACTTTGTTTTTACATAGGAAGTCAATCCTAAAAAAGAGAGAAAGTACCTTCCCAGTGATAAGTATTGTGGGGATTTATACATGAATTATAAAACCCCATCCGCTTTGGGGTTAACAAATTTAACAATTAAATATATTGTTAATTATGTAAGCCATGCAATTTCTTTCTTAATTCCTGACTCTCGTTTGAGATTTGGTCTTGTTCTGATGTTGGACCAGGGGTCCTTTCTAACCTGAATTATTTTTTGATTCTAAACAGCTGTACTAAATGTGAAATATGAAATACAGTCATTGGAAACTTCATCCATGTATGTTTGTTTGGGTTTTTTTACTTGCAGATTATCACACAGTTGCAGTTGCAGGTGCTGTGTGTTTGTTACTGCTCTTAGGTGGTGCCCTGAAATGTATGCATGCAGGAGGCTATATTCTTCAAAGTAGCCCACTTCCACATACTTTGGTATGCAAAAATTCTCATATTTAACCTTCTTGTATGGGAGAGGGAATTTTACCACATGGATAAACTTGTGTGCATTGACTGTGTCATGTCAGTACAGCCAGTGTTTTAATTTGCCATTTACCTGTGTCAAAGGTAGTCCGTAGCTGCTAGAGCTTGTCTATTATGCCAAACAAATATTCAGTCTTCTTCAAAAGCATTTACAGCATGCTACTTCTGTGAGAAGTTCATAACAGAGATAGAGATGCGGTCGTCCCACCATATTCAGTGCTTGTCAGGCTGCATCTGCAATATTGTGTCTAGTTCTGCTTCCCACAGTCTAAGAAGGATGCAGACAGACTAGAGAGAGTTCATAAGAAGTCCATGAAAGTGAGCAAGACTGGAGAACCTGCCCTGTGAGAAAACATTAAGAGTTCAGTCTTTTCTCCCTGGGGAAGAGCACAGGATATTGACTACTTAAAGAGTGGCTATAAACAGAACAAGGAGCAGTGGATACAAGTTGTACCATGAGATGTTTCATCTCAATATAAGAAAAACATTTTTTACAGTGAGAACAATCAATGACTGGGACAACCTCCCCATGGATGCAGTAGAGTCCCTGTAAGTTTTCAATATGTGACTGGACAGTGCGCTACATAATCTCCTGTAGGCTCCCCGTCCAGTGAAAGGCTGGACCAGATGGTTTTTCAAGGTGCCTTCCAACCTTGACTGTTCTGTGATTCTGTTGGACAAGCCATAGTGAAGGAGAGACCCCCCCAGAAAGCAACTTTAAATAAACTCTATGGTACACAGAACCAGGCTAGGTCCTACAGCAGAGCACCCAGCATGGGACATTTAACTCCTTGCGTTTTGAGAATTACTTTATATGTAAATCCTTCCTGCAGCAAACACATTTCTTTTACTGTCTGAGCCAGGGCAGAAACTCCAAAAAAACTACTCCAGTTCTTAGGTAAAGTACATATGGAGAAGACCCGTTCTCCACCAAGAAGGACACTTTGAAGACACTCAGGATCAATGCTCCTTAGCAAAGTAGTTTCTGGCACATTTTGCCTCCATTATTTTACCCTGCAGCATTGAACTCTTCTTTAAGAAAAAAAGAAAGACCACCATAAAATTGTGTAAAATAGTTTAGCAAGGTCCTTGGTTGCTGGAGTGTAAAGACATTTGAAGACATTCTGCAACTGAAAGCAAATATTTTAAACCTGCTATCAAGTTCTTTCTACAGGAAAGCAGGCAAAAATGATAAAAGGTAGTTGTAAGACCAAGTTGGGTAAAAGTCTGTGTCATGGTTCAACCTGAGCCAGCAACTAAGCTCCACAGAAGCATTTGCTCACTTGCCCCCTGGGTAGGGTGAGAGAGAGAATCAGAAGGCTAAAATTGAAGAAGCTCTTGGGTTGAGATAAAGGCAGTTCAACGGGTAACGCAAAAGCTTTTGCCAGTTGGCAAAGGAAAGCAAACCAGAAAGTTCATTCACCACTTCCCATGGGCAGGCAGATGTTCAGCCATCTCTAGGAAAGCTAGGTTCCATGAGTTGTAACGAATACTTGGGAAGACACATGCCATCACTCTGAATGTCCCTCCTTTCCTTTTTCTTCCCCCAATTTTATATGCTGAGCATGATGTCATATGGTATGGGATATCCCTTTGGCCAGTTGGGGATCAGTTGTCCCAGCCATGTGTCCTCACAACTTCTTGTGCACACCCAGCCTACATGCTGTTGATGTGGGATGAGAAGCAGAAAAGGCCTTGACCCTGTGTAAGCACTAATGAAGAAATCTGTATCTGTTTTCAACACAAATCCAAAACAGCTCCATACTAGATTTTGTAAAAAAGATAAATTCTATCCCAGACAAAGCCAACACAGCATATTGTTCCTGTAGTGATGCATAGAAGTGACACAGAGTTGGGAGTTTTGGTCTCATTACCACCAAAAGATGAGACAGTTATCGAGGCACACATAGAGAAGAGAGTCACTGTTTGTGCTCCAAGACCTCTTTTTAGTAAAGCTATGCTTCATGGTTATTGTTCGGAAAAAGAATTGAGGATGGTATGTGAGAAGTGCTAAAATTTAGTTCAGCAGACTGGTAAAAGGAACGTCTAGATGATTGTTGGAAATTATCTCACACAGGATAAATAAGAACTTACTGTATCAATGGTTTATCTCAACTCCTGCCTGGCTTGCCATTGATGTCATCAGTTGATCAGATCTGAGATTATATTAACCAAATCATTTAGTTAATGTGCTAATGAGCCCAAACAAAAAAAAAAAAAAAAGACATACAGAGATTAATCACATATTCTTAAATAACTAGACCAAGTTGCTACCTCCACCTCCTCAAAGGGAAGAGATTTCCAGCAGTCTTTTTTTCTTGTGGAAACATGGAGTCCATTCAGTCTGTGCACACATCCCTCAGTGTCAGCAGGCATTTTAAAGTCCAGTTCACTGTTCCATGTGTTTCCAAACCAGTCTTCCATTTCCAGCATCCTGATTCCTACCGCCACTAACAAGGGAAAAACTGTCCCCATTTTAGCAAATAGTGGATTACAGGCGAAACTTTCCCTCTGCCAATCTCAGAAGTTCCAATCTCTCCATTTACCACATAAACAGGGCCAGATGGCTGCCATGCCAGTGTCATGTGTGTCCTGCCTGAACAAACAGACAGAAGTCAAGGGAAGAAGCAGCAGGAAACAGGAAGCACCAAACCAGTTGTACCAGTTTACAGAGTTGTAAAAATTTCAGAAGCTGCCATAGCAACTTCCCGATGCCTCAAGTAAGAAACCTGCTCAAATTCAAACCACAACATACTCTTACTTCACTTCAACAAGGAGATAAAGGTCAGACCATCAAAGACCTTTGCAGAGATGAGACACTGATTTGAGGCAGCAGTTTTTAAAGCTGTCATTTCTTAGGAGTGCTGAGTCTTCTTTGTAATACCAACAGTAGCTCTCAAAGTTCTCAGTACTGAAATCACATATACCTTGCAGGTCCCCAACCTTACTGTTTCATATCTATCTCTTACCATCGACTGGGATGCGGTGACATGCAGATACATCCCAGAAAAGTTGAACGTTTCAGGTTCCTAGTGAATTCAGGGTAACTTCTGTGTGTAGCCTTCTCCAGTCCCAGAAATGATTTATTACTCTATCCTGTAGTAAACAGGCATTAGTGAAAAGGATAACTGATAGTGGAACAATTAGTAGGAAAAGAGAATATTTACATGGACACTGTCTCTGCAAGACTCTAGAGTTGGCATAGTGTCTTAGAAACTAACTTCAGGATCAGGCTGTCATGATCTACCCGAATCTTAAGAGTTGGATGAAAACAAAAAGCAAAGGAAAAGAAAATAAACAATGTAGCTGTGGAAGAACACTTACTTCACATCCCTAATTTTGCTAAGTTTCCCTTTGCCAAGAAGTGTCTATGGTTAATTTTTTTTTTATTGTCAACATTTTCTCACAATCCTCCAAATATTAAATAATCCTTAGAAGTGCAGAGTAAAACTGAGAAAATGGGAATTTCTAAAGGACATGTAAAATTGACCATCCATGTATGGTTTGTCTTTTGCTTGGTAACTGCAAGAGCTAATAAAGAGCTGCAAGACTCAACTCAGGTTTAAGATGCATTTCTAAAATGAGCTTTAGTCTTAGAAAGTTAGCTCAAAAATGGGAAGTAAATCCCATCATAGAAGCATAAAATGGCTTAGGTTGGAAGGGATCTTAGAGATCTAGGATCCCATGGGCAGGGACACCTCTCACTAGAGCAGGTTGCTCAGAGCTCCATGCAACCTGACCTTGAACACTTCCAGGGAGGGAGCATCCACAATTTGCCTGGGCAACCTTGTCCAGTGCCTCCTCACCTTCATAGTGAGAAATTTCTTCCTAAGATCTAATATAAGTTACCCACTTATAGCTTGAAAGGATTCGCCCTATCACTAGATGCCATCATAAAAATTCCCTCTCCTGCTTTCCTGTAGGCCCCCTTCAGATACTGGAGGGCTGCTATAAGGTCCCCTTCAAGCTGTCTCTTCTTCAGACAGAACAGCCACAATTCCTTCAACCTGCCTCATAGACAAGGTGCTTCAGTCCTCTGGTCATCTATGTGACTCTCCTTTGGACTCACTCTAGCAGTTCCGTGTCCTTCTTATATTGAGGACTCCAGAACTGGACATAGTACTCTGGAAAGGGTCTCACACGAGCAGAATAGAAGGGCAGAATCACCTCCCTTGACCTGCTGGTGACACTTCTTTTGATACAGCCCATGCCTGATGCTGCCTGGCAGAGTGGCATTTCCTTGAGGCTGTCCCATGCTGTGTGCCTTTGTGTGTGGTGATGACTGGCACATTTACAAGAGTAGAGAAGAGGGAACCATTCTAGTTTCCCTGTACTCTAGGGAAAAAGCCAAGAATGTGGCATAAATAATTTGTTTTACAGCCTCAGGTTTGGAGGGGGTGGTGTGTCATATTGTTATGTGCATGTGTGAAAATGTGTCTGATTTTTTTTTTTTAATACACTTTGCTCTTTAGGTTGTCATAAGGAAGTTAGCCTATTCCACTTGGACGCTTGAATCTGAAAACATAACTTCTGTAGAGATCTTGTACAGAGAGGTTAAAAAAAAGGCAAACGAATCCAGTGGTGATGACAGTGATGACAGCGACAGCGATGCCATAAGCAATCATGACTATACAAGGCGTGATATCATAAGTAGAGAACCTCATTCCTCTGACTCGTCAAATGCGTTTGTGCAGTACTCTACAAATAGCACATGTGACAACAGCAGCAGCCAGGCAAGCGAACATCCAGGCACTGACCCAGAGGATTTGGAGGAGTATGAGATGGACAGTGAAGAAGACAAAGAAACAAGTAGCTTGTTACTTAGTCCTTTCACCGAGGTAAATTGTAACTATTCTTCTAGGCAAACAAACAGCCCTTGCTTTACCATTAACTTAAGTACTGTTCTGTTGGGAACTTCTGAAGAGAATGTGGATAGTTCTGCCGGTCTTCTTTCTTCCCAAGAAGATGCAGGTGACTGGCAATGTACTAGTGCTTTAGAAGCAGAACTGGGTGGCACAGGAGCTGTGCAGAAACCACTCTGTCCCAGCGATTCTTATGAATGGCAACATTCCTCTGGTTCTTCTGTTGAAAGTGACTCATCAGATTCAGATACTAACCACAACACTGGATACCTAAGAAGATGAATAAGTGAGAACCACTATTATTTTATAACATACAAATCAATATTGGCTAGCTTTTGTTTCCGGACTCAGCATACAGGTCTTTTTTTTATTTTATCACTCTGTGAGTATACACTTGAACACGGAAAATATTCAACACTCATTTCTAACAAATATTTCTCTTGTTGCTGCAAGCATAGTTCAGGTTAGTCTCTCAACCAGACAACTTTCTACATTTTTTTATTCTTCATCTCTAAAACGTGTTTCGATGGATGTATGGCTGTACTCAAGTCAGTGATCTGATTTCTACATTTGTGCAGAGAAAGCTGATCAAGTGAAATAATGAGGGCAGAGATCAGAATACTCAGCTTACAAAAGTTCTCCATTTTGTGATCCAAGATATTATGTACATCTGTTTATAATATTTTTATATAGTTTTGCACAGTGATTGAGTACCACACTTCTAAAAATATGACATTTAAGCATTACTGCAGTGTACAGATTAACATTTGTGCTTCATAAAAAGACAATTTTTCATACCCCTGAATTTTTACTGTGGCTTTTACATGCCTTGAAGAAGCTGCCTGCATTGATCTGCTAACAGTTTACTCCTATGGGAAAGGCTTTTGGCTATCACACAGGTGAAAAAAACCCTAGCTTTCTCCTCCTTGTATTGCTCTGCAGAGGTGCTACATGTCCACAGGCTGTTTCTGGCCATTGTGGATGGCAGTCATCCCCATGGTCAGGATAGTCCAGAGTAGTTTCTGAGGTGCAGGAATACATCCTGTTGCTGCAGGACTGTTAAGAGCTAAGTATGTGTAAGGACCTGACAGCTTAGATCTTCACAAGCTCATTATTTGCAAATTTACATATTAGTAGAATTAGTGGGTGAAATTCAAATTCACACTGACCCTGCTGTATGGCATTGCTGGCATGCACCTCTCCTCAGTGGCAGAAGCCAGGAGGATGCTCACCATGAAGGCAGTGGGATGAAAGGACAAACCTGTCTTACAGCCCCGTTTAATAGTATTATTAAATGGTTCACAAACACAGGTATTCCCACAAAAAACTAGTAGTTTCAGCTGGCAACAATACTACCCTGGGAAAGACCCATTTTTATTCTGTGAATAGTAAAACTGCTTCCCTGTCATGAGATTCTGCTGCTGTTGATCCGGGGTGCTGAATGTTCTGGTACAAGTGGTTAACACTGCAGTTTTTGGTGCAGGTCCGGTCCTGAAGTCCGAAGTAACCCTTTCCTCAGGCAGTGCTCCGATGGCCTGCAGATGCAAGTTGAGTTTGATGTGCTGTGTCATCTCTCATCTGTTTAAGTGTTACTTATTTATCCACTTCATGCAGACCTCCCCTCTCCTGCCTTCCCAGCTGCCAGGCAGAAGTTGCTCTTCAGAGGCTTTGGGTATCGGAGCTGCAAAGGGCAGCGCGGCAGTGGCCAATGAAGGAGGCTTTGGGAGGGCTGTGGAGAGCCGGCTGTGCCACGGGCCGTGTGCCCCTGGCGCTCGGATCACCCAGCCCTGCACCACGCCCGGCCCCGCCCGCCGCGGGTACGCGGAAGGGTTTCGTGGCGGTCCCCGCTCCCCGCCTCGCTGCGAGGGCCGCGCTCGGAGTCACGGCGACGGCACCTCCGCTGCTGAGGGAGGCCCGAGCCGATGGGCACTGCGGCCCTCCGCTGCGCCCTTTGCAGCTGCCTCCTACTCTGCGGTGAGTCTGGCTCGGGCACGGCGGCGGGATCGAGGGCAGCGGAGGCTGGTGGCTGCGCTCTGCCGAACCGCGAAGAGCCGGCGGTCGTGGTGGCGCCGCTGCTGAGGGGAAGGGTTGCCCTGTCCCCGAGGAGGCTCAGCCGGAGGCGCTGCGGACTCAGCTGGTTGGCGGGGTCTCGGCTGGCGCTCCACCCCCGCGCTGGTTTGTGCCGAGGGCCATATCGGCGCCGAGGGGCTGGAACTTCTCGCACGGCTTTGGGCTCCGGAGCGGTGCCCGGCGAGCAGCGCCCCTGTGGGCGGGAAGCCGCCATCTCGCGGGCACGGGCGCCCGGACGGGCAGCACCTCCTCGCGCGGCCGGGACTGCTTCCGCGGGCAACCAAATCGCAGAATCACAGAGGGACAAGGTTAGAAGGGACCTACGGGGATCAGCTAGTCCAACCCCCTTGTCAGACCAGATTGAGAACATGTCCAAGCGGGTTTTGAACGTCTCCAGAGAAGGAGAGTCCACAACCTCTGGGCAGCCTGTGCCAGGGCTTCACCACCTGCCCAGTAAAAGTTTTCCCATGTGTTCAAATGGAAGCTCCTGTGTTCCAGTTTGTGCCCATTGCCCGTTGTCCTGTCACCACCGAGAAGAACTTGGTCCCATCTTCCTGAAACTTCCCCTTCAGATACTTGTATCTGAAGCACTGATCAAATCCCCCCTCGGTCTCCTCTCCAGGCTGAACAGCCCCAGCTCTCGTGGTTGCTTCTCATAAGGCAGATGCTCCAGTCCCCTGATCATGTCAGTGACTGCGCTGGTAGCAACCTGTCCCTTTTGAACTGAGGAACCCAGAATTAGATGCAGAATTCCAGATGTGACCTCACCAGGGCAGAGGGGGAGGAGAACCTCCCTCGACTTACTGGCTGCATTCTTTTTCAAGCACCCCAGGAAACCATTTGCCTTGCTGACTACAAGGGCACATCACTGGTTCACGGTCAGCCTGTGGTCCATCAGCAACCCTGGTCCTTTTCCTCAGAGCTTTACCAAAGCAGCCATATCTAAGACTGTCGTGTGAGCTGCATGCAAACTGTAATTTACAAAGTACAGAACCACAGGAGCATTTTCTTGTCTATTTGGGATCACAGTGCAAAGTAAAAAAAGTTACCTGGAGGCTTTTGAAGTAGGAAAGGCTGTCATGGAAGCTAATCTTCAAAGGTGTCATTGATTTTAATGGTAATTTACAAGTGTAGCTCAGACCTCTGGAGGGAGATTGCTGCAGCACTGTGGAAAAAGGACTTGAGAGTCCCAGTGGACAACACGTTGACCATGAGCCAGTAATGTGCCCTTCTGGCCAAGAAGGCAGATAGCATCCTGGAATACACTAGGAAGTGGTTACCAGCAGGTCAAGGGAAGTTATTCTCCACTTCTGCTCTGGTGAGGCAACATCTGAATTGTTGTATCCAATTCTGGGCTACCCAGTTCAACTGGGACAAGGAACTACTGAAGAGAGTCCAGTGGGGCTACGATTAGGGGGCTGCAGCATCTGTCTTACGAGGAAAGGCTGAGAAATTTCAGTCTGTTTAACATAAAGAAGATTGAGGGGGCATTTCATTAATGCTAAATAGATATCTAAAAATAGATATCTAAAAAGCAAATGTCAGGAGGATGGGGCCACATTCTTAGTGGTGCACAGTGGCAGGACAAGGGGCAATGGGCACAAACAGAAACAGAGGAATTTCCACCTGAACATAAGGGAAAACTTTTTGACTGTGAGGGTGATGGAGCCTTGGTACAGGATGCCCAGAGAGGTTGTGGAGTCTCTGGCTCTGGAGACGTTCAAAATTCACCTGGACTTGTTCCTGTGCAACCTGTTGTAGGTAACCTGCTTTAGCGGGAGGGTTGGACTAGATGAACTCAAGAAGTCCCTTCCAACCCCTGTGATTCTGTGAGTGCCTGAGGTTTGTACTGATTTGTTGGGTGTGAGGGTAACTGAGTCTGAAATAGTTTTTATTGAAGTGGGGTTTAGATTTAAAACTTGTGTGCTAAAGGTGGGTGAATGAAACATTGGTTTCATATATTTATGCATCAACTATAGACCTATAAAATAGATTATTTGTCTGAGAACATACGTCATTAGGTTTTACTCCTGTGACATTCAAGCCCTAATCTGGTCCAACAGGTTTGTTTGCATTGATCATTTGTATTGCAGTGATGGGTCAAAGTATTTTCTGTTTTAGTTTCAATGCCAACAATTATTTAAAAGCATAATAGCAATGGACCATTCATTGATAAAGGAGGGTTTCCTTTATTCAGTTTCAATAAAGCAAAACACTTGTGTTTTCATTAATTCTGTAATTAATGATGCATTTATCCGTGTGGTCGATTTAATAGCTGTCTTGCGTTTGAGGGTACTTCATCTCTCTTTTTCAAAAGGGTAGCAGAATGAGCAAGGCTTTCTTAATATCAATGCTAATCAATGCAATAGTGATATAAACATAGTCACGGTACATTAGTTTTAATTATTTCAGTCTTATGCCTAGGTCTAAGTAGGAAGGCTGTTCTTGTTTCTCCTAAAAAAAACCCTAAAACTAAGCAAAACCAACTCACCAAATCAGTCCACACACACTACTGGAGCGCTGCTTAGAAAAATTTGATTTGTTCATGCGTGTAGCCTGATGGGCCCTAAGCTTTACACAGTAGCAAGTTAATCATGCATATAAATGATGATACCATACAGACTGTGCTTAGAGCAAATTGTCAATGCTGGCTAATTTGCTTTTGTTGCATAAGCTCAGAAGGAGCAATAGGCAACAGGATTTAAATTAATGTTATTAAAGTCTATTTGTAAAAAAGTGTCTGGAGCAAGGAAGAGAAATAAGGTTTTATTTCAGTTTTGAATGGCTGAGAAATTACTGGATGAATGCATGCTAAAATGTTTGGTTTTGATTGCTCCCGTAGTATCTGCAAAACTGCCTAAACCCCAAAATGCAAGAATTACTTCGGTTAATCTTCGTAGCATTTTACAGTGGGATCCACCTGGGTTTCATAAAGGGAATATAAGTTACACTGTGCAGTCTAAGAGGTAAGTCTGGGGCAGCTGTGTTTTTTTAATTCATGTTTTAAAGCTATGTGCATGTGTGGTTTGTTTCCTTATTTCTAGGAAGATCAGTGGCTGTCCTTTTCTTTTAGATTCCAAGCTAAATAACAGAACAGAGGCTTTTTCTACACATTTAATACCCAAGGTAGCTTTGTACATACTTCCATGTTAATGGCAGTTATTAGCTCTTTGTGTAGTTTTTTTCTGTATTGTGTAGCAGTTACCTGCAATTCAAGAAAATTAGTCCTGCTTAAGTGTTAGAACCTTTTCTGATCTTTCACCCCAGTGCTCTGCCACCAATACAGCCAGCTTGCCCACGCCCTTTGTGGAGTCCTCACCATAAGAAAGACTAGAGCTCCTGGAATGTGTCCAGAGGAGAGCAACAAAGATGATCAGAGGGCTGGAGCACCTCTCCTGTGAGGACAGGCTGAGCAAGCTGGGGTTGTTCAGCCTGGAGAAGAGGCGGCTCCAAGGTGGCCTTATAGCAGCTTTCCAGTGTATGAAGTGGCCCAGGAAAGCTGGGGTAGGGCTTTTTACACAGGTGTGTAGCAAGAGGACAAGGGGAGATGATTACAAACTTGAAGAGGGGAGATTTAGTTTGGACATTCAGAAAAGATTCTTTCCTGTGAAAGTTGTGAGATGCTGGAACAGGTTCCCTAAGGAAATTGTGGCTGCCCCATCCCTGGAAGTATTCAAGGCCAGGGGTATGGGGCCCTGAGTAACCTGATCTAGGGAAGGTGTCCCATCTATGCAGGAGATTGGAACTAGATGACTTCCCTTCCAACCCTAGCCATTCTGTGATTCACTGATTCTATGAAATGCCCAATGAACTACACACTCGTGGCTCATCTGCTCAGTGCTTTAAACTTAGGACATTTTCCAGTGTCTCCTTTGGATGGTTTTGGTGGGTTTATTTTGCCACTATGTCCTTCTGAGTTGGTCTTTTCCATTGGGATAAGTGGTTCCTGGGATTGTAGTGAGGACATTGGCCTCTTCCCCAGCTTCCTTCCATGTGTGTGGCAAGAAAACCACATGCTGGGCCAAAAGTCTTGTGTACTTGCTGAAGGTTGAATTCTTTGGCCAAGACAGAGAGAGGTAGAGCAGAGATGAATGGCACCCACAGGCAAGGTGCCTGCTGGAGAGAAACCCCCAAAACAAGGGTACAAGCCATATTAGTCTAAAGAAGATTCTTCTAGATTCTTGTAGCAATTAGTTGTTAATGTCTACATTCCTAGGTGTTACATATTAAATGGTTCCCAGTCAATTCTCCAGCTCTGTTTTCTCTGGCTTTTCCTTATATGCATATATGTTCCTGTGCGACTTGGTCTAGGTGATCCTGCTGTGGCAGTGGAATTGGACTAGATGATCTTTCAAGGTCCCTTCCAATCCCTAATGATTCTATGAAGTATTATAACCACTGTGAAGAGAAGAGTACCTATTTACTGAAACAATTTTAATCTTTGTCACAGATTTATAGACACTATAAAGTACTCAATGAGTGTGTACAAAGTAGTCATTATGTTTCTTATACACTGGTTCATGTTCGTGAGTCATAAATGGTTGTATTAACCAACAGATATGCCGCATTTTCCAGTTACTTGCAGTTACTTAGTCAATTATAACTTGCATCTCCTGTACTTTTTTTGTTCCTCCTCTCCCATACAGCATCAATTTCCCTGGAAACACATATGAAAATGTGAGCACAAACTTGACAGTCACAGAGTGCGATGTCTCTTTTCTGTCTGCATACGGAGATTACATTTTACAGGTCAGAGCGGAGTCAGAAAACAGCCATTCAGACTGGGTGACTGTCAAATTTAAGCCAATGGATGACAGTAAGCCTTTTTCTAATTTTCAAAAGAAAATGTTGTCTGCCATTAGTGCACCTTTACAGTTTTATCTCCCAGAGAAGCTATAGAACAATAGATAATTTTTACATTTTAACTGAAAAATCTGAGTTTTAATGCACCTATTTTTTTAAGGCAGAAGCTGCCATCAGCAAGCACAGTAGGTTCAGTATTTGAGCTAGCTGTTAGTATTGGTACTGGAAACCTCTTTGGAGGAGGTTTTCAACAAATGTGTATTTTTTTCCTTAAAACAAGGATAACTTACCTTTTTTCAGTCAGGGTGAACTTTTCCTCAAGAAAAGCTCTCAGACTTCTGTTCAGAGTTACTATGTGTACAAATAAGTGCAAGCTCTTTCTTCTTCATTGCTATGTCAGGCAAAAGGCTTTCTTTTTATCTTTTCAATTAAAAAAAAAATCGCAAGAGAAAGTTTAATTTTTAGCCAAGAAATCTTCAGTGCACCATACTGCTATTCTCTTAGTGAAGTTTCTTCTCTTCTATGAGAGATAATTTAGACATTACTTTGCATTAGAGTGTACAACATAAACGTCAATAGTGTTGTCCTGCGCTTGGGAATGAGAGTGGTTTTTACCAATAAGTGCCCTTCGGTTTGTACCTCTTAATCAACTCATAAGCTAAAATCAAATAATGTTGGGTCATGTTAATGTTATCCAAAGTTTTTTTCTCCTCCCAGCTGTTAATAAAAGACCGTAATAAAAAACAGAAGCAGGAAGCTTCTGTTGTGCCTCATCTTTGAGAAAAACCATTAAAAGTCCTTTCAGTCTATTCCTTGGATTTCAGAGTGTAGTTTTACTGTTACAGTTTAGAGCCGATTACCTGTTCAAAAACATAGTGACTGTAACAGAAGCACTGCAAAATAGCATCGAATAAAAGAAATGCAGTGTTGCCAGTATAAATCACAGGCAAAAGAAAATGTAATACAAAACCGCAAAAAGTATGGATTTTTGGAGTCAAGAGCACATTCGTAAATCATTAACAGAGTTGTAGTTAGGTGTGTATTTAAAGGAGCATGTGACCTTCAGAGCAGGTGTGGCTTTGGAAAGACAGCTTGATCCTGAATGGGAAAATCTGGGTATAATACTGCCTGAAAAGAAAAATTTAGGTCTGCTGACCAGCTGGCTAGGTTTGTGAGGAAGGATGTGAGGATTTGTAATGTCAGAGCTGATCTGAGCAAGGCATTATGATGACAATGTCTGATATTCCTTTCTGTGTTATTATTTCTGCTACTGCTTTTTTTATATATACATCCCACACTGTATGGTAGGAACAGCTTACAATTTTTCATATGTTCTACAACGTATTCACAAGAGTTACATGAATGTATGGTTCAGGAAACAGGTTGGGGTTTTTTAATTTAATTTTTAATTATAGAAGTACATGTTTATAGAGCAATGCATAATTTTCTATATATTCAGGTCTTTCCTTTCTTAGACATTTTATAGTGTTACAGTAGCCAGAAAAAAACTTCAGTAGAGGAAACCACAGCAGCGTTATTTGCTGGGATTCTAGGAGTCTTTAATGGAGAGCTCACAGCCAACACAGCACAGCCGATAACTAAGCTACTAACGGAATAATTTGGGCAGTGACACAAAAGGCATAACAAGGACAAGCCATTTAAAAAATGGGAGAATATTCTGCCAAAGGAGCACAGTCAGTAAGATATGCACAACTAATTCAAATGGTTCCATTTTTCAAAGCTGTCACAATGAAAGAAACATTAAAGCACTTCACTGGAAGGTCTACTTTGAAGTGACAGATGTTGCAACAGCTTGGCCCAGAAGGAGAAGTGAGTAATAACCTGTAAAAATAGTCCTTCCTCTCCCAGGAGTCACCACAGCTGGCAAAAGAGAGCTGAGTTAATTCAGTGTGTGGGTAATGCAGTCTGCAATAGAATCTGTTATTTAACTGCAAAAATAAATCTCTTTCAAGACCAGTTCTGTAAGGAAGGGATTTATTTATGCCTGACCCATGAAAGGTAATTATTTTTTTCTAATAGATAAAATTGTTCATTTAAAGTGTGAATTGTCACAGGTTGCATAAAACCATTGAAATAAAAACAACATGGAACTGAATCCCATTGTTTCTTCTCTTCCATCATTCTAATATACAGCAGTCATTGGGCCACCAGATGTAAAAGTGAAGTCAGAGTCCGGGTCCCTGCATGTGGATTTCATAGGCCCTTTTGCTGAACATGACAGATGGCCCCTAAAACAGTATTATGGTTCATGGAATTACAGAATACTATACCGGAAGAAAGACAGCAGCAATACAGAGGTAACTTATGCTTCCTGTGACCCCATGGCTTTGACAAGTGCTATTCGTGGTAAAATACCATCGTAATCATAAATAATATATTAATTATAGGGTTGTGACTACTGTTGCAGGAAAAAGGAAGCCCTTTACCAGAAAATACCAGTCACACTATAATTAGTGCATCATACATCAGCACAGTTTTCATATAATTGGAATTGCATTATGTGCAATTCTCATTCCTATTTACTATCCTGCAAAAAGTCTTTGGCACTCTTTTCCAGAAAATGAGGGATCATTGGTTCCCCCCTCACTGAAACAAAGACAAAAAAAGTCTGGTTTTAATTCCCAAACTACTAGACATAAAGGTGCTTCTGCATGTGGAATGTCAACTTAGGCAGATTACCAAAAAGAGCAGAAACTTCAGTTGGAATCTGCTTCAGAGCAGAAGTGTGGGAAACTTGGTAGAGGTCAAAGCAGCAAAAGGTACAGCCTGTGTAGTTTCATATCTTGATTTTTGAAGTGAGTGCTTGCTCAAAGTTTTGAAAGCTAGCTAGAGTCATCTCACCCCTGAGAAAGAATCTCTTATTATGTAATGAGGCACGTTGTACAGATTCATGTATTCTACAGGAATACCTAATCAGGCTTCTGAGCAAGTCACAGTGAGTCACCTAATCTTCCACAAGTCTTTTTTCTTTTTCTTTTTTTTTCCCTGTAGATCATTCATTCATTGTACTTGCTCTGTCTAAAATTAAACGGTTTGTCTGTGACACTCTTAGTTGTTCTCATTCAGTCAAACAATTATCTCTCTGCCAGCAGATCTTATTTGTCACATCTCTTTAGGTTTCTTTAGCCTGAAGCTTCATTAATGCTGCTGGAAGCAGCCAAATTATCTGATTATAGGTGAAATCAATGTAAAGTTGTCAGTTATGTGACACAGGCAGAACATTTCATTCTGCCTTTAAAAGCTTTATTCACACTGCGGCTATAACTGTTGGGATTTGTTCTACTGAATGTTATTTTAATCACTTAGCTAGTCCATGGGACTTGTGTTTTTCAAATTTTTTGTATTCTCTGTTATTAGGTAACTCACATAGATACCAAACACAACTCTGAAATACTATTTCATTTGGAACCATGGACAATATATTGTATCCAAGTGCAAGCAGTTATTCCCGAGTGGAACAAGACAGGGGAACTGAGCAGAGACCTTTGTGAGCAGACAACCCACAATGGTAATACCTGGTGCATCACAATGGGACATGTACTGTAGGAAACTGGGAAACGTGAAAAACCATTCAAAATGAAAATGGGTGTAATGTGTAAACCTTCTAAAAATGGGTGTGTTCATTGATTAGATATTGATTGGTGATTAATACGTTGTACCTTTGGAGCAGAGGAGCTGGAAATTAGGTGAAAACTACAGGCAGTATGGCATTGATGGCACAGTGCTTTACTTCACTGCAGAGGCTTCTACATTCCTCATAACTCTGAATATCAGAGTTCAGTGGAGCATAGGCTCTCCATTGATCACACCATGTGTCCGAATTTCTTTTACCTTCAGCTGTATTAATTTTTCTGTAGAAGCCTTTGTTCTGTATAATTGCAACTGAGAAAGGAACTGGAGCCTGTGCTGCAGTCTCCTTCATCTGTGGTAATATTCATAGAATCATAGAATTGTTTATGTTGGAAAAGACCTTCAAGATTATTGATTCCAACCATTACCCTAACTGTACCAAGCCCACTGCTAAACCATGTCCCTAAGCTACATATCTACATGACTTTTAAACACATCCAGGGATGGCTATTCAACCAATTCCTTGAGTAGCCTGTTCCAGTGCCTGGTGACCCTTTCTATTAAGCTTTTCCAAACATCTAACCTAAAGTTGCCCTGGCACAACTTGAGGCCATTCCATCTTGTCCTGTCACTTGTGAGAAGAGACCAACGGTGATAAGGTCTCCAAGACTAGACCACAGTGCTCTCTCTCTGTGAAGCACAGCAGTTATTAATCAATAATATACACAAGTGGGGTTTTTTTTATAATGTCCTTCTCATTTTGAAGGCAGTTAAGTACCTAAAGTCCTTTCCAGCCATGCCATCTTAGGCTGCTGCCTGTGGAGTCCAGAAATAATTGCTACATGGCCTGACCTTGTTGTCTTAGCAGTGAGGAGCTTCATCTCCCTAGTTAAAAGAACGAATGGGGTCCTAGATGCTGTCTTTTTCACAGGCATAGTGTGTATTTCAGCTAACTTACACCCTCAGATATAACTGAAAATCAAAGTCAGAGACACAACTTAATCTACAGGAAAGCTACTGGGCTAATTTGTTTCTCATATGTTTTTCCTCATAAAACGTTCCCTCATTTTTTTTTCCTGCAATATTATCTGTATTTCCTGTATATTATCTGCCTGCAATTCAGCTGAATTGCAGGTGGGTTTTTGGTCTTGATCTTTCTTGTAAGTTGTGATTAGAGCAGTGCTTAGCTGGTGCGGTTTGGTTTAAACATTTATACAGTGATGTATGGATACATCTTCATTCCTATTGCCTGTTGTGAAATCCTTGTCCCTGACTTAATCTTTTTAAAGGCTCGGTGGCTTTGAATTTTACAGATTTCTATTCCATGTTTTCTTTTCTTTGCTACCATTTTTACAGATTTCTTTCAGAGCAAAGTGGAAGCCTGTACTCAGTGGTGATACATGTTACCATCTACGCTCCTTAAACAGCAAAGGGTGTACAGCAGATTTTCAGATTATATCACTTAATGGGTGGGTTTGGTGGTTTTTTCTCCTTTAAGCATTTGCCTAGTATCACATGTAAGTCCACCAGTGTCTGTAACTGCAAACCTCTAAATATGATGGCTTGTAAGCTTGCTTTATTGAGAACTTCCTCAGCCTATGCAAGCTAAAACTTAAGAGCTAAGAGGGTTTTTGCATCTGGAAACAATTTTGTAATGGTTTGAGTTTTTTTAAATTCCACAGAGAAAATGATAATTTAAAAAAAAACAACTTTGGAAATAAACAATCACAGTTCTAATACATTCTTCTTGTCTCTTGCAGGAGTAACTCCTGTGTGGATAATTGTGACCGTGCTCATAGGATCGATGTTGACCGTTGTAGTATCTGTTCCTGTTTGCTTCTTTTCCTTTTTGTATCTTTACCGACTCACCAAACATGTTTTCTGCCCTTCATATGTTTTCCCACAACACTTGAAAGAGGTTTGTTTTCTACCTAGCACAATTAGAGGTAGCCTTTTCAGCAGAACCTCCTGCTTTTTGTAGGCTCTCTATGCCAAAATCTCTAGAGCTTCCTTTATTTTGCTGCCTTTCATTTGTACCTGATTGTTAGCTTCTTGTAAAGCACAGACTATTCTGAGGGGGTTTTAGTCTGTAATGGGGAATGCTGGGTATCTGTTCTTAGATACTGTAGGGGTCTGCTACAGGCCACCTGACCAGCAGAACCAAGCAGTGGAGGCCCTTCACAGGCAAATAGTAGCAG
>JAOXOE010080507.1:0-27630 GCA_028565055.1 Phoeniculus purpureus
GAGCAAAAAAGATGACCAAAAGTTGAAGAGAGCATGTGAAAAAATAAATATATATATATATATATACATACACACACACACACACTGACTGAAAAAAACCAAAACAAGCTAGTGTAAAAAAATCCTTTAGTAGCATGGATAAGGAAACAGGAAAAAGCAGAGGGAAGATGGGGAATGTCCACTGAAATAAACATTTAAAAGCAAGAAAACACACAGTGGTAGAATGACCTAATTCTCCAATGCATCAGCCACATTCCTTCCAGCCTATCGTTTCTATGATCCTATTTTGCTGGCAGAGCAAGAGACAACAGAGTTGATGGAGGTGCTAAATGAGCTTTTGGAATTAGTAATTCTTTCTGTCAGTACATAAAATATTTTCTGCTTACTGATTTAATAAAGACACCAAATCAAGCAGAAAAACTTGTTATTCTTCCAACTACGTATTACAAACAAGAAGAGCAATAGCCTGAAATAAACCAGCTCCAAAATACTGATATGTACTGTTTTATCAGAGCTATGACCAACTTGCCACCTGCAATTATTGCCTTATATATACACACAAAGGCTTCTACACATTCAGAAGCACTTTCTAAACACTACCATGAAGCCTACTGTAAAAAGATGATGAGGAAGTCCTTTAGACAGAACAGCTCTTCTCAGTGTCATCTGGGGATAGGACAAAGGGCAATGGGTGTAAGCTGGAACACAGGAGGTTCCATATAATTATCAGAAAGAACGTCTTCACAGTGAGGGTAACAGAACACTGGAACAGGCTGCCCAGGGAGGTTGTGGACTCTCCTTCTCTGGAGATGTTTGAAACCTGCCTGGATATGTTCCTGTGCGACTTGGTCTAGGTGATCCTGCTGTGGCAGGGGCATTGGACTAGATGATCTTTCAAGGTCTCTTCCAATCCCTAATGATTCTATGATTCTATGAGAACACAACCAAGTACAAAAAACCCCCCACATTACACCATTGTTTTAAAGTATTGCCAGAGTATTTTCCAATATAAATTTTTTTTTTTCAAATACTCTGAAATGTCCTAAAGCATGTCTGGATTGTTGACTTTCACTTCTTTACAAAGACCATTGGAAAGGGACAGCAGTTAACAAGCAAGGGACAGCTCAGAGACAGCAACTTAGCAGGAATAGTGACGATGCAACGTCCTGCGATTTACCTACACATTGCTTATAAAATACCTTGCTACTCAATGTGTTTACTGATCACACGGACATGAAGCAAGCAAGAAAATACTTTACATGATTAGTTTTTCTTCAAAGCTCTAACATTAAATAAAAGCAACAGCACATACAAACTTATTGGTCCTTCTCATAGTGGGTGTAACTAGGAACAAAAAATTCAGTCTTTGCTATCATTCGGTGTTTTCATTACTCACTACCTTTCCTTAGATATATGTTGTAGAGAAAGCCCAAGTTTTCACTATTATTACCAACATAACCTCAGATTTTTAGGACAAATTACAAGAAATAACCACACATTTAGAAAGAAGTTTGAAGGAGGAGTTTCTCTTGGTGCTCCTTTGTAAATCAGAGCCTTCTAACAGGCCAGTTCCAAGTTTCTTTCCATGATGTCTGTGAAAGACAGCGCCACATCTCCAGTACCACGAAAGCTCTCACAAGTTCTATCCAGAGAAAAGAACCACGGTAGATAAACAGGCAAGAAATACATCAGAAAAGCTCTTTACCACAGATAGCTGAAAACAAAGATGTTAAGAGAAAGGAAGTTAATCCTGATAAGCAGGAGAGGACAGAGTTCCAACAGCCTGTTGCTCTGCAGGGGTAGATCACTGTACCTTGAGTTTCAAGTATCTCACTATTTGCATATTTTATAGCTAACAATCAAATCAAGAAGAGCGAAGGTGACTATGCATTAACTAATTCTTGAGCTTTCAGGACTCGATTTAGATGTGTCAACTGAACATTTAAAGTTTGGTAAAATGGGTCAGGGCCCCAGTTCCAATTGACCCTGCTTCCAGTTGTCTGCAGCAGGACATTTTATGTATGCCAAAAATAAACACTATTATTAAAGAACTTATGGTCTGCAAAAGAAAGGCTAAAGAAACAATCAAGAAACTGGATGTAACACTTTATGAAGGAGTTTTACAGGGTATTAGTTCAACTTGATAATCTGAAAGCTGAAGTTCACCAACACATCGTGCTATACTTGGAAAAACAAATGGCCAGAATGACAAAGGACGCAGTAGTCAAGTTTCATTAACAAAATTAAGACTATTACATAAAGTCCCACACAGCCTTTTAGGATTAATTTCCCCATAGCTAAAGTATTGAGCAGCTATTAAAGCTGCTGTCCTCAACATGTGAAGCATTTGCTAAGGCTGTAAGACTGTCAGCATGGAAGCTGTGATCTTCTTTTGCTTATAGTGTTCTATTTTGTGGATGCAATCTAGTATGGAATTTGACAGCATTAGCTACTCGAAGTTTGACCACTAAGGACAGGATCAAACTGCAATCACATGTAAGATTTGGAGGATTATTTTATGGTTTAATACAACAAATGACACTTCTTTTTCTGCTCCTTAGTTATTACCTGAGTTGTGTGTTGAGGGAGTGAAGATTACTGAGAATTACTATGATAACTGGTAAAAGAGTTTACAAAAAAACCCACTATCAAATATAGACTGGACAAATTTTTACTTCTTTTATCACTTCAATTTTATGCAAACTACTGTTACTAAAATACAGTCAGTACCCAAACCGTAATCACTACTGTTTGCTCTTACTGCAATCATTGACAGTTTCTTAGCTGGTGCACTGCCATGCTGTTTTAACAGTAAGAGCAGTCATTTCAGTATTAAATTGGTAGCTCCACCTAGTGTTGTTCATGACCTATCCAACAAACTCAAAAGCAGAAAGCTTGTCCCAACAGATAGCTGAACACCACTGTTTGCTGCTCAGAAAGGCAGTTCCTCATGCACCTCGCACACAGAACCGACAAGCACGCCCCTGAGCTTCATTTTCACTGGCACAAAGAACCCTTGTGGCCTTACACTTAAAAAATATGCAAACATCTTCAGGGGTTTTTTTGTTTCAGTTTTGAAATAACAAAATGCTGCTTTTAGAATCTCATAGAGAAGAAAAAACGATGCAACTTAGTCAGGGTCACATTTTGACACCACTGACTGTACAGTATTGCTGTAACTGTGACAGACCCTTCCACACCTACAAGTTGTTTCTCAAAGACTGTTCCTCCAGCATGGATTGAGCCTAAGGAACAGCAGATACTTCTCTGTTCTCCTAGGGGATAAATATGTGTCTGGATATCTAGTTGGTACCTGTGAAACCTTTTGGAGAAAGATATAAAATTGACTTGGGATTCAGTGTTTCCAACCCATGATGACCTTAGACTGAACTTTCTCTACCATGATTGCAGCAACAGCTTAGCTTTAGTCAGCATCTTGGCAGAATCCAAACACAGACAAGTCTGATTCATTCCATAACCCCAATTATGCTGAGGGACTGGAGAAATACAACATGGGGAGCTGTGAAGTTCCAAAAGATCCTTTTGAAGGGAAAGCTTTGCTATACTGTTCATTTGGATATACAGCCCCACACACCACCTCAAAAAAACCAAGACAACCAAGAGGGTTGATATGCTTCTCAGATGACTGTGACAGAAGATATTTAGTGGTATAAACTTATATTCCCCCTGCCCCATCGCCACAGTGATCCACCTTTGCCACATTATAAACAACCTGCTGACACTCTCTTTAGAAGTGAAAACTTAACATGGTAGAAATTTATTAGCATCATTTATAAAAAGCAAATCCCAAGTCTTTAAATGTATTCCCCAATGGGGATACGTTCTCTATTGCACACACTGAAGGTTCTTCAATTTTACGTCTGGTTGGAATTTTAAAAGCTTTTGTTACTTTAAAGGTTTTGTCATTGAACCGTGAATCTCAAAAGAAAATGGTGTCCCAGAAGCCTGGAGAACACCTCTTACACTATGCATAAACATAAACATAAAGCAGGTTTATCTGCCATTGTGGTTAAACCATGGTGTGTCAAAGGTCAGGCAGCTTTGGTGAGCCTTGTTTCCCACGGAAATACTTCTCCTTGAAACACTGCTCACTGTCTATGATGCTGCACTGTTCATTTTTTAGCTTAGGCACACCTATAGTCTGAAAAGGAAGGAGAGGAATCATTAGTTAGTTACTTATTGTGGGGCCTGCACTATGAAGACATCCAGAGAAAATCATCTTTTTTCAAATAAAAGTTATAGCAGTCATACACTACAAACCCATGTCTAGAATATGAAGTAAACCCGTGATTAGTTCTCCTGGAACTGTTAGACTTATTTACAGTAGCAAAGTTAGTTAAGTAGGAGATACCTACAAAGTATTTTCTATTTCTGGAGTGAAATATTGTGCAACTTATGATATGACTACTGAGTTTGCCTGTAACAAGACTTTCACTAAAAGGCAAGTTTTCCACTTCTCAGAATATATTCACCAAAATACAAGTCGCAGTAACATTTAGACCTTAGTGTCACTTTATTTAGCAATTCATTAAAAAAAAAAATCTTAAATCTGCAGATCACTGCTTATTTTTTCCTACTAACACTAACCTGTAAACCTGTGTTTTAATCTTCTAAGAATCCTAGTAGTAAAGCTGCCATTGAGCAGATACTGCAGTTTTGAATGTTTCCTGACGTCTGAAGAGAATTAAAAACCAGAAACCTTTCTCCATACAATAGTAACTATCAAAACTGAAGCCTACAATTTTTATTACAGAACAGCAAATCCAGCGCTGCTGTCCCTTGACACGGTGTTCTCAGTGATGTCCTACAACTGGAACTCACATTCCAGAGTCTGAAGATTTTGCATCACTCTCCTCCAGGACCTGCTGATGTATACTGAATGCAGCTAGGCTTAGTGTCACAGAGTGACTGAAAACCTGGATCATTGAATCGTATTCTGTTGTCTCAGAAATCACTCCAAAACACCTACTTTAAAAGGTGCTGATCTTGAATAAGGTGTTTTGTTCCAGAACTCACTCCTAAGAGAGAAAAATCTTCAAATTCAGAGCCTCATTTTATTCAAGTCCATTTTCTTCTTACGATGGAGATGTTCTTCATCTAAGCAGCTTACAGTAAGACAATTAATAAGCGATCCATGCTTCATTTTTAGTCATTACACCTATAGATTTTTAAGCAGTTCAATAAATCTGAATAGAAATAAACCCATTTAAACAGAATGGGCACTTACCTGTAAGCATTAATGTAATCCTTTCTGTGTTGCAGAAGAAAATCCTTCAACTTTCCAATATGAGAAATCTAAGTGAATAGAAATAATAATTTAACTTCAGTCAGGCAACTGATTACTTTTGTTTAAGGCTCAGTATTTCACACTTTGAACATGAATTTGTAAAATCACTTACTCTGCAATTAGAATCCCAAATTTGAAAGTTTTATACTGGAATGTTCACATCTTACAAGCAGAATGACTGGTGTGTGCCCAAACTGAAGTATTACCTCTAGCATCAAATAACTATTAGTAAATTCTGCCACAGCATACATTCCTATCAAATTTCTACTTCTGGATTTACACTCCACTGTGGAAAGATTTTAGTATAAATTCACCTATTTTCTTCATTAAAAGTATTTACAAAGATCCTTTGAAAAGATTAAAGGCATTCCAAAAAATGAACTGAACACAAAAAACTGATGACTACCCAAATATGACTTCCTTGTCAGGGGACAAGGATGGTGAGGGAAAGAATCATATAATTAGCTGAATGTATTTAAGGTGGGGGGGGAAACCTTTCTAAAGCATGTTCTCAAATATTCATTAATGGCTCAGTTTCAAAAACATGTAAGGAATTTTACAAAACAGTTGTTTCACTTTACAACTACAATCAATGCAGTTTATTCCATGTATCTGGGAAAGAACATCAGCAGCTGTTCAAGTCTTAAAATCCTATTTTCATGCAAATGTTCCTTGTAATTAAACAAGCAAGAAAACCACATAGGACACATAATAGTTTAGATAAACGTGAGATTAATTCCCCCAATTATTTCTTCCACAAGATCAGCAGCTCTTTGAAAAGAAGTAAAGAAGCAAAACGTACTTAGTAAGATGATGGCTTGTACAGCTACAACAAGCGTGTCCTTGTGCAAATAAATCCACATGCCTGTACTATCTTCTCTGTTTCATGTATTCTACAACTCATAAGAATTTTCCCAGTTCTCGTGCTTAAAGTTTTTTATGCAAGTACCAGCACCAGAAATTTAATTCAATTTATAGCAAAGTGAGTTCTGTTAGTATTGGCAGTAGATCCTAGGTTTCCTAAAGCAGGTTTGCACCGTCACAGGCAATAAGAGGGGAAATACCGAAACCACTAAGATCAACGAAGCACAAAGAACAAGCTACGCCTTTCTACAGATGTTCTTTCTCATCGTCACTGGAATGTATGTTTTGTGTAGCAATCTCTTTCTCAGCTCAGACTTGGTGTGTCATGAAATTTGCTGAATAGGTAAATTAAGCTGGACTATGAAAGCAAAACATTTAAGACAGCCATACAGTGTTTCAGGAGAACAATAATATGTAATAGGCAGAAAGAAAGTACCACAGAGGACAAAGCAGCAATGCAAAACAAGAAACACGTTTCAAAGCATTTACATTAACACGTGAACAAGCACCAAGCTAGAAAATAGAGTAGCAAAATTTTGTAAGTAATAACAATATTACTGCAATAGCTACAATTTAGGAGCTATTAACAAGCAGAAAGAATCAGAATGACAGGCAAGAACACTGTCTTACAGTAATTAATTCAACTAGTCACAAAGAGCATTCTATTTAGGCTAAAATTGTCATCGTGTGTTTGAATTGCACTGACCCCACTTTGCCTCTCCTTCATTTGTAAAGCTATTTTCATGAATTTAGAATGACACTATTATGCCCATACTTGCATCAAGCTCTTAGTTCCCAAGATTTGCATCAGAAGTGAGACTTCTTGTTCTTCTTTCCCTCAAATTCTAACAGCATCTTCTGTGATCCTGCACTGCTGCTATTTCTCTTCTGCCTTTTCTCACTGTGCACTACTGGCAAAGGTTTGCATTAAATTTGTCATTACCATGGCAATGAAATGAAATAATTTTTCATAAAAAAGATCTCATTAGCATTAACAGGAATGTGAGTTGTAGCAATTAAAAAAGAAACAAGGTGGGGATTGTGGGGGTTTTGGTACAATGCTGCATCCTCTGCAAGCACTAAATACTCCTGATTACACAAATATAGACTTGTAGACGTCTCCACGTTCATCAACCTGCACTTTTCTGAGACAAGTGTATCATTCCATACTCTCAAAAAGTTATCACAGTCCAACCTAAAGGTAATAAAGCATCTCCCTATTTCAACAGGGGAGCTTTAAATCCTACCTGTCAGTATGAATACGAGCCACAGTATTTCCATGTTTACTGATTATCAACTTCCGTCAATCTGTTCTTGTTTCAAACCAGTCCTTACGCTTAAAAGCTTTGCTCACCCTGCCTGTGTTGTCAATAATCCCATCTCCAACTTCTGTGGCTCTAGACAAATGATCCCAACCATTTAGTTTATTCTCACAAGACAGGTCTGAAGTTGACTAAACCACCATTTTCATTTACATTTGCTCCAGTTTATATCCATTCTTTTTCAAGGCTGATAAGGACATTCACTGGTTATTTTATAACTCATCTAGAAATACCTTTTCTTCCACTATTTTTAGTTATTAGTTTTTCAATTCATTCTTTGTTTACCATCTCTTAAATACACACTATACAGTGAGAGTGACGGAGCGCTGGAACGGGCTGCGCAGGGAGACTGTGGAGTCTCCTTCTCTGGAGATGTTTGAAACCCACCTGGATATGTTCCTATGCGACTTGGACTAGATGATCTTTCAAGGTCCCTTCCAATCTCTGATGTTCTGTGATTCTCCCCACAACTCTAGGTCTCAACCATTCAGCACTTGTTGAATGCTTTTCATGCTCTATCATGCTCTTCCCTCTCCTTCCTCTCAATATTCCTTCATAAGTAAATTTTACCCATCTATCTTACTCTGGGATTGATTTTAAAACTCATCTTTTTCACTACTTTTCTTATTCTGGGGAATGCAAAAAGTAATTCTTCGACTAACCTCTGTTTAGCCCAACTCTTACTTCAACACTGAAGCATTGCTTCTGCTTATTCAGTTCTTCTCTCTGCTAACCTCCTCTAGACTTCTTCCTATTAGAACTTTATCAGACACTCCACAAAGAAAAAAAAGAGATTTTCTTAAAGCATCAAGATGGTCGGCATACCCTATTTTCAGTAAGATAGCAAGCAGTGCTGTACTGCACATTGCTTTCTACTAATCCTTACACCCCTCAAAGTTTTTTTGGGATGCTGAACTATTTCCAGTGGTCATCCCCACTGATGTCATTATCAGTTCCCTTTGCTGACTTCATTACTGGCATTAAATTTGCTTCTCTCTGATCAAATGACACCATTTCAATTCAATGTAATTTCATTCAAAATAGCTGCCTTCAGAATTTTGGATTTCTCCAAACTACTGTGTTGGAAATCAGCTCGAATTATCTGATAACCACATGTTGACAGCATTAAAATTCTGATATTTCATACAAATTTTCAATTCTGTGCCTTATTTCCCAGTTCACATTAAGTTTAGTCTGGAGATCATGCCACTTTTTATTACATAGCTAAAGACTATTTTAACTTTGGGAGGTTTTAATACCATGAGTTAACGTTGTGAATTTTGCCATACCTGACTCTCTCTTCAAAGTCTGCAACATCATCTGCAACAGTTTCCTCAGCTGGTAAGTCTCTCCCTTTACTTTTTACTGTTAATTTTTTTCTATCTTCTTCCATTAGCCTTTCAAGTAGACCTTGTACAGTTTAAAACCTGACTTGCAATTCATCTTATCCATTTTTTTCCACTAAATTTCCCCATCTATTAGAACTGTAACTCTCTATTTGCCGTACATACCTGGTTTCAAAAACAGTGTACCACAGATGTCACAAGGATAGATGAAAGCAATTTGAACAAAGTATAAACACATCTGAGTATTGGCCTCATGTCATGATTCATAGTCTATGCTGCTGGCAATTAGCTCACTTCTCTGGAAGTCTGAAGAAGATACGTAAGTCTCTACTGCAAATAATGACATTACTTCATTTTTCCCCTGAAGAGACAGAAGGGCTTAGAGAAGACATGCCCTTCACAGTTGCAGCACTCTTGCTCTACATGAAGACTAATCTTATGGGGAAGAACTCTGCTGATTTTCCAGACATAACTGATATTTTTATGACAATCATGGGAAAAAATACTTTTCCTTCCAGTATTGCAAACATCAGTTACACCATTACAGTAAGATCACACTCTTGAGCTTCTCTTCACTATCCCAACACAGAAGGTTATGTTTTGATGATGAACGATATGTACAAAACTCCAGGCTCTCCTACTACTCTTTTGTCTATATTGGCCCTCTCTTAAGAATCAATTCCACACACCAAAACACTGGAATTACTTCTTTTTCAAGTACTCTTAAGCATTATTAAACCCCCACTTCCAGAAGACCAAATACTAAAAAAAAATAAAAAAAAATCAGTTTCTTTCATACGCTCACAGAAGAGCAGAAGCTGGACAGCACCTCTAAGGAACTTGCCAGGAGATACATCTGCCAGGAGAGGAGGTGTGTTAAGTTACAACTTAGAAAACTGAACATCCTAAACTTAGGTACCAAAGCTGGAAACTCCAGGTGTTATTTAAAAACTCCCAAGGGTAGTTCTGACAAACCAACTGATTCTCTACAGTGAAGCAGCAGCCATTTTCCACTGAGTGAGAACAAAAGTGTTGGCATCACAGACATAAGAAACGCTCTATAAATCCACATTAAAGCCTCTAACAAAACTTATAAAGTTACTTTAGGTTCTGGTTTGATTGTCAAATTACACCTTTAATGCATCTATGTGTGTTTTGTCATCAGTCTGGATTTTTAAACAAATTTTATTAAAGCATAGAAGTAAATATTGCCTATTTGGATCCAGGTCCAACACAAAAGGAAGCTGTGAATGGCTGCCATCTGCTACCACAGGTGGCACACAATATCTCTATTTCTACTTGAAACCTTCGCTAGAAACAGTAGATATTCCTCTATTTAAATATTTTTCTAACTATTCTAGTGCAGGATCTATTTTTAAATAAGAATAGAAAGAGAAATGTATTCCCTCCAAAGCATCTTCCAAACGTGCGTATAGTTGAGAATGAGAATGCTGATTACGCTTCCTTCAGTATCTTAGCAATACACACATTTCTTTCCACTGCCAGCAAAGAATTGATCACTCATGAAACAGTGGGTTCCAATTTGCATACGTTTAACCCACTGCAAGCAGCAGTAGCATTGTTTACGATTAAAATGATTGCCGTAGGTTCCCGTGACACATTGTAGAGAGAACTTGACATTGCTCAATGGTGATTTTCACTGCACAAACATCCCACTTTCTCCAGCTTCTCTTCATCAGAACAATAAGCAACTATTTACTACCATATAAAATGGACTGTTACACTTCACACTCTTCTATGAATTTTTGAAAATGTACTTTGGTAAAGAAAACTTTAGAATTACTTAAGACCAAAACGTAATTAAAGGGCTTTTGCGAAAGTCAAGACACATGGCATTTACTGTTGATTCAGCTGCACTGACAAGTACTGCTGATGGAAGTATCTTATTAACCACAATATTAATGTTAATATTCACAAATATTAATGTTAATAAATATTAGCATTTCACATGTCATTTGTCTGTATGCCCCAAAAGGCTGATCTTCAAATGCATTACCTAAATCGACTACAATCTGCACATTCATAAATAGGTTACCACATTCTACAATCCCCTCTGCAAAGAGCAGAAAATTTAAGACTGTTAGAGTCTATCATTATCTGTACACCTACAGTTTGTAACCTTCAGTTACAAACACACAGTCAACCCAAACATACCCACCGCCTAGTTCAGATGAAATGATGAATTTCAGTAAAACATAAGGTGATGCACACGGACTGCGTGTTGCCAAGTGAAAAAAGGACAGGCTCAGTACTAGGGGGAGATAGTTACTGATGTAAGGAAATAAACTTGTGTTTATTAAAAAAAAAAATCTGTTTTGAATATTCAAACTATATTACAACAAAAAAACAAAGGGGAAGCTTTTCAAGGTTAGTGCGTGCAATGAAGGCAAGTGCTTTCAGAAATCGGTAATAAAAGCCAAACAAAATAGATAAACATAAATTGATTTCAAATACATTTTAAAATCAAGAGGTTTCTCTCTTAACTAAGTAATTACAATTGGAAAAGACTAGTTTGAAAGTTTTGATGCAGAAATTACTCTGATGGAGAACACTAGAAACTACTTTTAGAAAATACTTTGTATTTTAAAAACACAACACTTGAAGGTCTTCAGTTCTGAATGTAATAGTGTGAGAAGTTACTTGAAGACATTTGGATGGTGACTTCTCAGTAGACCATGAGGTGGTGCTGTCCTACCAGAATTGATAGCACAGACTGACTGACGAGATGTCAGGCGGTCAGTTCAGCCGATTTGTCTCTGGAGGGGATACATTTGGTTTAGGTTTCCCCAGCAAACGTGAAAGTTTCTCAAATAGGTCACGCAGATCAATTGCTCTCGTAATCTGAAACCCAAAAGAGCAAATAATATCTAAACTGTGGCGTGGGGGTGGCCTGATGCTGGAAGCGAGTGGCAGGAGACAGCCAGCCTGGAGCTACCTCTAATCTCAGGAAAATTGTGACTTGGTAAAGTTTCTGCTTTACATCAGCATATACGTTACAGCAGCAGCAGCAGCGGGCAAGGGAAATGCAGTTTCAGTTGCATTTCATTAGTAGTCCTGCACTCCGAGCAAACGAACTGACATTTAACCAAGCACGGATGTGTTGTATTAGTAACATGTATATACAGTACATGGGATCAGAACATTCAAAACTGAATTAATTGAATTAGAAGTCATAAAAATAAGGACCTAGGCATTTTGACTCCTCAAGGTAAAAAGCAGTACAAAACTTAAAACATTTTTTAAATGTGTAATATTTTATCAGCGTTTCTCTGGTTTAAAACAACAGTATATTTTTTGTAAAACCAAAGCAAAACGTTGAAAAATTTTGCAATACCTTATTAGCTACTGTGGGAGAGTGGAAGACAAAACCCATTTGCAGTATTGGGGGATCATTAGAGATTTGTTAATTGGTTTGCTAAACTACAGTAAGGGACAAAATCAATTTCCTAACACCTGGTCTTGAGCAAAAAAATGCTTCCTTTTGCTTAATACTAACCTGGCATAAAGAAAAAAGTGAAAAAACCCACTGCCTTACACAGTAAAGAAAGAAAGTTTGCTTTTAAAAGAATTTGTTGTTGTTTTTTTAATTCCTGTTTTACCTACAAATAGTCTATAGCTCAAAAATTTCTCACTGATTTTTGCTGTGATGAGTTCACATTTGAAATAGTCTCTACAGTGCACTTTAGATATACACTTTGTATATAACTGAATAAAAAACTAAATAACCAAGTGGAAAATTTGGTAGTAAATAACTCATAAGACTATAAGCCTCACATTTCATCTTATCGTAATTTCTTTAAAAATAATCGAGAGTTTGGTGAACTGCATAATGAAGACACTCTTTTTAGAATTTAGTCAGATCACCGCAAGCCATTTTTCATTTAAGATTTCTAATAACAGTAAACCAAAATTGAGACCAAAGAGCCTAAAAACAGTTCCCCACTGATCACAATAAATACTAGAAGTACCAGCATTCTCACTGGGTGAAGGCTTTACTGGAGTGTTATTTGGGAGAAGGGTTGCTCTGTGTTTTTAAAAATGAGTATACTACCACCCAAACAGTACAGAAAATTTATATTGAATACATTGCCCTTTTTTGGTGACTGAAATGATCCTAAAGTGCGCTGTATATTCTTGACACTATTAATGCTTTGCATTTCAGGCATTTACAAATGCTGGGGAGAAAAATATTTCATATGGTAATTATTTATAAACACTGACTTTCAATTCTGAACCAGAGAACTGCAATACACATAGAATTTAAAACAGTCTATGATAAATGTCTTCAGGCTTATGGGAATAACTGGTTTGATACCTTCATGGACAGAAGTACATCTAAGTACTTTGAGAATGGTCTGCAGAGAGTCAAGAGCAACATAGAGACACATCCACAATACATTACGTTTCATTTTAGAAAGCCTACTGTTAATGTTAAATAATGTTAAATAACCAGTCTTCAGTTATTCTTTGTGGCAACAAATACTTTCCAAAGCACAAAACAAAAAACCCAAGCAACATCTGATTTTAACAAAACTTACTATTTCCCCCTTTTTCTTGTTTATTGTCCAACTCTAATCATAACTGTCTTTAACATTTTTATTTTTACACAATCATCCAAAACCTCAGTGACTGAAATGTAAATTCTCCACAACAATTGTGGGGAATGTTTTGGTAGAGAGATAAAAGTATATTATTGGTCAAAATAAGCATTTGCAATAATTGGCATTTACCCAATTGCTGCTCAAAATGCTCCATTTAAAGCCTCCCAGGAACTGCATTCAGCTTCACTAGTGTCTTTGCATAAGGAATATTTTTCTTGTCCGTTATTCTCACTAAATGTGTCCAAACTCATCTAGTACTGTGTTTTCTTGACTCATACAAGTTTCACAGGATAGACATTTCCAGTCTCATTTAACAGATGCATAGTAATCAAAGGTTACTCTGACCATCATTATGAAATTTAGAATCCAGGTTTCTGCAGTGCAATTCAGAGTTACGTATGTACTCTTCACTGTGAGACTCAGCTGAAGCTGCTCCAACAGAACCCGTAGCCAGGCACTGAACCAGTTACCAAGCCTATGGCACTAGCTATGCCCAGTGCTCCCTGCTGAAGCTGCAGCCATACTGGAACCTCCCTTGTTCAGACCATCACTCTATGCTCATCTGCCAGGCCCTCTTCATGCCGAGCTCTACATTTTCACTCTATTATACTAATACACCCATTCTCTGATGCAGCACAAACTGAGCTTACTCTGTCTCTGTTACCCTAGCAATTCACCATTATGTTTCAGCATCCAAGAATTTTCCTGGGTTTTCATCACCCGTACAATAGTGTTCTTAAAGTAAAACTACTTCCACTGTGGTTCAACACCTGCATTTGTATTATGCAGATGAAGTGACTGCTCTAGCATTTGTACTAAGTAAGTTTCTCTCCTATTAAAAACACTAATAGGAGCAGACAGAGAAAAGAAGTCCAGACAGAAATGAGTTTATTATTCCTTATCTAAAGAACATGCAATGATCAGGACCAACACCAAATAAATAAATATACTGGAGAGTAGTTAATTCTGTACACCTCAAGATTTCATCCAAGTGCTTTATGGCATCAGCAAAAAAATTAGACAAAGGGCTCTTCCCCCTCTCCTCCTCCTGTAACCGGAAATCCCAAGAGCTGAATTCATCTGCCCTAAATCTTGAGAACTCTCTGAGCCCTGGTCAGTGTAAATCCTTACATGGCTGATGTGTAGTGACACACTGATAGCGGCTATTCACATTGTCAGTAAACCTAGACGAAGTTCCTCAGCGAGGCACACAGACCTCTTCTGTGCTGCCTGACTTCAAATAGGCTGCTCTGCAGCATTTCTGAGCATGTTACCAGTCTTCTGCTATAGCACCTTGGAAGCAGAACCAGACAAAAACTTCCATCCTCCATCCTGGGGAAAAATAACCCTTTTTTGCTATTAAAAAAAAAAAATTAAGGATAACCCTTTTAGTAATTCTTGAATCTGACACAGACACTAAAAAATTCTAACAAATCCAGTCTGCTAATATTAGCCTGTTCCCCCCACCCTGCCCCTTTCTAAGAAAGAAAATGTCTAATAAAATGATAACGAAAGCAAATCATGACAGGTCCTCAACTCTACTGCAGGAGCTAGAAGTTTGTCAGAGGACAAGGTGGCCTAAAATTATCACCGATAACAAGGCACCTTACTTCATCCCTAACTCAAGAATCTTCTGGTATGGTCTAAGTCCAGCCATAATGTCTGAGAAAAATCCCTTCTTTTAGAGTACATCACTCTCTTGTACTTATATTACCTACCAAATGGCCATTAGCTTCCCAAGGTAACATGTGATGTTGCGTGAAAGAGTGTATCTGGAACCCCACGTTTGTCCACAACAACAGGCTATTCATATATGTGTTGATCTACAACCGGCTGTTTGCCAGCTGGTTTGGCCAAGGAAAGTAAATGGTCTCCCCCAACTATGGGGGAGAATAATTTCTACTTGAAAAAATTCTAGTAGATAGTCATGTAGAACTTTTTCTGAAGAAAGTGTTTGCAGAATTTGGAAGCCATAAGCTTTAGCTATAATTAAAGGGGAAATCAACGCTAGCTATTCGTTCACATCTGAGTAGTGTTGAAAATTCAGAAGTATATTTCAAATCACTGAACGCAGAAACTCCTGACAAGATTTTCAGTTAAGAAGTAAGGCTCTTTTCCTTTCTCACTTTCTCAGCCATAAATCTCAGCTTTTTTTAAATATCCATTTCCTGTAATTTTAGAGTGCAATTAATTTTACATTTTTATGATGATTTGAGTATCATTAGAAGTATTTTTTAAGCATTTAAACTTACAAAAATAAAGTAATAGCTTCTCTTAAGGAGAAACTGTCAGCCCTGTTCTGAATAAACAATCCCTTTTAAAAGCAATCTAGAGATTTATATCTGCTGTAATCATACGACTCAATCTTGAGTAAAACATTATTTATTTAATGAAAATCAGAACACTGCTATTGCAAATGGGAGTTGGGCTTCTGTTGGTTTTTTTTAAAACCTTATGACTGCAGTGTTGGTTTATTTGATGGGCTATTTCTTACAGTTTAATCACATTCACTTAACTGATCTGAACAAACCATTCAGATTTCTGATTATTTTAATCTGACTCTAGATAGATGCCAATCAGTAAGAAAAAAGTTAGACTTTTCAGATTAAAGAAGATGAAGTTAAATTTAAGAAACATTTTTAACGGTAAGAGCAACCATGAGAAAATGCTATGACACTGTGAGGCCCACAGGACAACAGCACAAGAGTTTTTATGCGTTTCTCGTATAACATGTTTGGGAATAGCAGAGGAAAGAAAAAAGCACAAACTGGGAAATATTTTTAGATGTCAGCATAGCTAAAAAAAATAAATTATGTGCTCAAAAACAAGAAAAAAGCACAAGTATTTACAAGGTTGCATGAAAACATTCCAACATGCAGACCCTCAAAACCAAATATAATGCATAAACTACTGTGGGGTTAAAATATTTATAGCTCAGTTAAGCAAGAACTAAAAGATTCTTGCATTTGCTATTTTCAGCATTTATTGTATTTGTATTTTCAAAAAGCAAGGAAAAGAACTTGGAAGTTCATTATGCTTCACAGTACAACATCAAAACAAGAAATCACAACCCAAAACCTGGAACATTTTTCAGAGCACAATAGACTGAAATATTTACTATGAGAACATCCATAACAGTCACGTGAATTTAAGAGAGCTCATGAAAAATATACAAGCCTACAAGAGAAGGAATCAAGAGGAGGAAATACTAGCTAACATGTGGTATGTATGGGAATTGGAGACATTACAATAAATATTATGAGGTGCTTCTAGCTGTTACCTTGCCTGTATATACCTGTCATCTGTATATACACACATACACTCCTGTACATTACCAAACACCCTCAACCATATTAATTGGAATTTATCAGACCACCAGAAAAAAGAACATTATTTACAAGCAGAAAGCTAAACTCTTGAACTCTATAATCTAAACCAATTTTCTATATTCTGTACAGACATATAGCTGAGTAAGAAATATAATTAAGCTGCTTAAAAGCCAGAAGTTTCTAGAATGTGAGCAAGTGTCCTTATACTAGAGTCCCACACGCAAGTCCTCAGTGCACCACCCTCTTAGGATCTGAACACCGGCAAGCTGCTAACATACTTGCAGATAAAAACCAATGTTTTTTTCCTCACTGGCTGTAACTGAGATGAGTTTCCAATATGGCACTGCCCTTTGCTCCTTGAAGGGTCTTTTGGAGAAGGAAGAAGTGAACTGCTGAACATAAAACAGCAACCTTTACAAAAGCACCAATTTCTAAGACTAAGGTTATTGCTGTCAATGCACAAAATAACATTCTCTACCTCAGCGTATGAGCAGTTCTAGGATGCCCCTAACTAACCAGACTACATTTTGCAATGTTACTAGTTTATCTCAGATACTTTTGTTTGTAGAACCCTCTGTGAAAACTCATTTGAACAAAACATGAACCTGCAGAAGCAGGTTCACAGCAGAAGCACCAAAGTGTTGGAACGTGAGGATAACAAAGGTAACACAACAGCACAGCAATAACATTTTAACATGAGCTTCCGTCAAAGTTCTCTCTCTCAGGGAAAGGTGACTCTTCCCTGCAAAGTAACCTTCTCCTGCCTTGCCAGTGCAAAGTAAACCAGGTGATACTTGCACTCCCTTCTTCACACACATACACACTTCCCAGGAAAAATGTCTATTTCTTCCAGCTTGAAGCCAAAGCTCAACGACTATGAATGTACTGCCCATTGTTCTTACCAGCACCTCAGAGAGAGAGATATTCAGGTAAAACTCTGTATCTAGCAATGCTCCTTAGTGGCAATGGCAAAAATACGTCAAAATAGCACCCATTTAGGACCTGGAGCATACTGGTCCAAATGCACGGGTTTTCATGCTGCAAAAGCATATTTCTGAATGCACTGCACCACTGTGCAACTGTACAGTAGTAATGCTGCTATTAAGACCACGATATTTAAGTCACTTTGAAGGGTTTTTTTAATCCTAAATGTTCTTCAGTTCCCTTCATAATGATTCAAACACTATCCCTACAATAAGCAACTCAAGTCTGTCCGACATGCAGATACTGGGGCAGATAAGCTTCACGAGACAAAACCAATTCACGATAAAGAGAATAAAACCAATTTCTGAACAGAAAGTTTTACTGCTGTAACTTAGTAACATTTAGTTGTACTGTATCGAAACTAGCTGAACTGTGACTTCTCACCAAGTTTAAGTAACTCAGTGTGAATTTAAATTAAACTGGTCTGAGCACGTTACTCTGCCAAAAACCAAAACAGCAGGGCTTTACCTGCATGGGTCTTTTTTAGTGCTTCATTATTTAGTACTAATAATGACTACTAATGATGTGACTAGAGTAAAGGAAAATGCCCAAAATGCAGGAACTGGACAAGGTAGCTGGGGGGGATAAAAGACAAAGTAAAAATTAACTATGTAGTTTAGAGCTTCACAGCCTTTTTCCTTTTAATTTCTTTGTCTTATAAGACAAACTGAACAACAACAAAACGAAAGCCTTCTGCTGCAGAAGAGAAGTAGAACAATTGACTAGATATTTGTGGGTAAACAACTTGTCCTTCCTGCAGTTAAAGTTTTCTTAGCATTTAACTAAAGAAGCAACTATTAAGTCTCTAATACGCGCTGGCAGAAAAATCAAAACACCAAATACAGTAACAAAGGAAATGGAGTGCAAACAAAGAAGAAAATACCAACAATAAGAAAACAGTGACATTAAAATTGTGAGGGAGATTTCAACAGAGAGCTATGATGAAATATGGCACAGAGCCAATATGACACATTGTCAAAAAAAGTAAGATTCAAAAGTAATAGATTAAGGCAAAAGAAAGTTACTCCTTTTAAAGTAGTCAAATAGGAGAAAATGAGGTAATTCATGAAAAGCCATTATTGTTTTCCAAAGTCAAGCTCTAGAATTACAGTATATTCATATTCCCTTTAGAATTAAAAATGATCCTGCAGGAAAAAAGGAATACATTTACTTGAATCCAAACACTTGTAAGATGTGTTGTGCTCTCGGCAGGACACCTACCATTTTAAGAGCCGACTTAACTAATCTGGTTTGAAAAGAGTCAACACAAACACATCCACTGAAGCAGAGAGCACAAACACTTTCACTTTCCAAGTTTCCCTTTCCATTAAGCTGAAAACGTCGTTTTTTTTAAAAGCAGTAGTACTGACTGTTCTAAGTGACCACTAAAAGGGTATCCAATGCTCAGGGCAGACAATCCATCGGCAGTGTTAATTCAATGCAACTTCCTAAACTGAAGTTCACTAATCTCTTGTTTAGTTTTGACTCTTGCAACAGTCAAAATCAAATGAAGTCCTTCTGCTGATGAGCAGAGGTGGAACTACACCAACCACCCCTCATTTGGGACTAACATGGTTGACAAGGTCATGAAAAAAATCTTGAGAGAGACTCAGAAACAGTAATTTTTTTATTTTCATTGTAACACAGTTTTTATCTATTGTAGCAGTAATCTTTTAACTATTACAGACAGGACACTAAGCATTTGGATTTGAATGAGAAGTGTCACTAAACCTCAGAATTCAAATTATCTAGATTGAACTATGCGCAGTGCAAAAGTCTAGACCTCTCATTTCAGGTAGCCTATAGTCCAAAGGAAGTGCTTTTCTCTGAACAGACTCCTTTTAGCTCTTGGTCTAAACCACTTTCCTTTCTGAAGCTCTGTGCAAACAATGAAGCTCTGTAAAATGAAACTGAGCCCAAGTACCAGATTCAGCATCCTGAATGTAGTAGCCTTTTCCTAAGAAGCTGGAACACAATTTTACAGAAATTAAAAACTCAGACATTCAGATCAACCATCCTTACTTTCAATTACAAAGTCGGGTGGTACACTGAATGGCAGCATAAAGTTTACCAGAATTTCCAGGTGAGTTGTTTATTTGTCACAGCCAGTATGGTAATGAGGAGAATAAAGTGGCAACAGGCTTAGTGTAAGCACTAGATGGTTTTAGTGTATGGTCTTATCTTTTTAAAAAAAATCTACTAATAAAAACATGATTGTACAATCGATTATGACATTTGCCATTATTAACACCTTCTTAGATGCTGACGTGGAGTTAAGGCAAAGAAGAAATAAGTTCTCAGTGCTTTTGTAAATAGGGTTTTGATGAAGGGCTCAAATCTAAGGCTGGATTTCTTGGCTTCTGAGTACTTTTTTGAAAAAAATAAGATGAAAACAAAACCAAACAAAAAACCTAAACCAAACAGATTGCTGTGATATACCAAACCAACTGTTTCCCCATCACTTGCTATTACAAATTTTGCTTTTGAAATTAGTTACAAAAATAATTTCCTGTATTTCAAAATTACCTTTCCAGAGACTGTGGTTCACCCAGAAAATTACTATACAGTACAGCAGAAACCCAGAAAACAAATATTAGAGAACTTTTCCCATGCTTATAAAATATACAGGCAAAATACCTTGGGCCTCTCAGCTTTACAGTTGTGCAAGATTTCATTTTATCAGTTTTTCTCAAGTGTTATAAGGATCAAAAGAGTCCTGCTTGTCGCATCAGATTTACCACCCGTTAGAACAGCGTGCCCTATTCACCGAATATGTGCGCACTTGGAAGCCACCATGAACCACATTCTTAACTAATTACAGCAAATGCTACAAAATAGTCATTACTATGAAGAATCAGTAAGTTAAACTAAATGCACCAATTATCTTAGCCTGCCCTCACTAAGAGACACCATTCCATTGAACACCCAATTCAAAGCTAAAAATAGTGTTTATTCTGTCTCTAATCATTGCTCCTCCACTGCCACCCAGGAGAAAGGAAACATTCCACAGTAACAACATGAGCCTTGTATGCTGCAGTTGGTTCACGCACATCTTTACTGCAAAGAAGATTTTTCAAGTGAAGACTGCACATAACCTACTATATAAGGAGTAACAACATTACTATGACAGATGGTGAACACAGTACAAGATACTTCTTGGTAATATCTGTATTATGTGGTCTTGTCTGTGGGATCAACTTGGTGCTCATAGGATAATGCGTGCCACTACCACTTGTGTGGTAATAAACACTCTCTGTGTGTTTATTAACACTGCCTGTATGGCTGAATGAATGGTCTGTTTATTCTTGCTGACTAAAATAGTTGAAAATTCTATTTTCAGTGTAGTTTCTAATCTGGGTCAATTACTGACAATATTGCAATCACATAGGTTTGGGGTTCATGTCTCTAAAAAAGCAAAAAATATCAAAGCTGCGGGGTTTTAATCTTAACTTTAAATATATTGATATGAGCACAGAGACTATTATATAATTTTGTTCAGACTCTCATAATTTCAGTGCAGCAATATTAAATACTGAAGAGTTAATTAATCCACTTTCATTACATTTTTAATTATTTATCCAGTAAACTCTTAGGACTTGCTGTCATTTTATTAACTTCACTAGGATGAAAACGTAGCCATAAACACAAAGTCTAGAGGTAAAAACTAGGTAGCAAAATCAATCATTTAGCAACTATCAAACGAGGCTAAAAATAAAATTAGATATAAATTCAAGTTTTAGACTGTGGTCAATTGAGGTCTAGACAAAACCCTATGTTTGTTCACTGCCTAGTCTCCAGTCTGGTCCAAGTTTGAAAAGGTAATTGAAGTCAGTCTATAATTACTGGATTAGATACAGATGGGCTCTCTACATTTCAGGGGAGGAAAGAACTGTTTTGATTCATTTTATGATTGCCTGTAAGGTCAAACTTTTCAAAATGTACTTTCATCTTTTAAATGGTTTCTCAAAGTCCCAGGGGGACATCCTCAATAACTGATGTTTTAAGCAATTTGGGTCTATCAGATCCAGTCTTTGAATGCAATACGCTGTCCATTTTCTAGAATTATAAATGTGCATGTAGGTTAATTGCTACAACTCTGACGTAGTTTCAAAACTACACTGATCTAAAAACTGCAAGTTTAACCAACAACTATTTGCATAAATATTTGTAGAATTATTTTCGTTTAGGGTACAGAATATCTTTGAAAATACAAATTAATAATGTCTGTTGGAAGTGTCCTTACTCATAATTTCTTCCCATTTATCAGCAGTTTCTGAGAATTGCCTCTTAGAACCCAGTTCAGCAACATATGCATAGTCCCAGTGAATTCGGTTCACCTCTTACAAACTAAAAAAAAAATTTAGGAATGTACTGTGATAAAAAAAATTCCTAAAAAGCCCTGGAACACATCTCCTTTAATACCCTCTTATTTGAGCTCTCATCCTCACTCTCAAGATAAAATGAAGAAACAAGCATTAAACTTTCACTCAAAAGAATTTTGCAAAATCTTTCCTTAAATTAAATCAACCATAACTCAGCAGCCTGTTTCAGCAGAACCAGGATTTTTCATCTTGCATCTTTAGATGTCTTGCTTCGTTAAGAGTTCAAATGCTCCACAAAGGGTATCAATCTCTGCTCTCACTTAGGGACTCTATGAGCTACTGCAATAGCAATTTAAAGTGGAACGCACACCATGCAATCAGAAGGCAATATAATAGTTTGGTCTGTAGTCTTAAAAGAGGTAGGAAACTTAATTTCAAACAACTGACTACTCAAGAGTTTCAATTTATTTGCATTTCATCTTCTTGCTTATAAAACTCCAGTAAGAAAGTATTTTTTTTATTACAACACGCATTTGTGCTTAATCTCACTGGCAACCGCCTCAGTCAAACAACTATCTTTGTAGGATCAGACACCTAAAAAGCCAGAGTTTTAGTAATTAAGCACTGGAAATAAGAATAAGAAGAAATAATGTTAGTGTCATCTCCCTCTATCTCCAAGTAAATCTTTCATCAGCACAAGAGCACAGCAAGTTACCTCACATAATTTCCATGAATAAGTTTCTATTCAAAGTCCTACATGTTAAGGACAAAACCTAAAGCCAGAACCAGCCACCACAAAGCCCCAGCAGAAAGATGCAAAATACTAACAGCATTGTCAATATTCTAGCTCAGACAGAAGACCATGCCTACTGTCATCAGGCTGTGCACAATTCCCACCGCACTCAAGAGTCCCACCGAAAAGTGAAACTTCTTCCACTGCATTTTAAGAATAGATGGCTACAAACCAGTACAATCCATAAAATGCTTTCAAACAAATGATGGGTTTCTGTAATAGTAGCTTTTTTATTAAGCTTAAAAGCATTAGTAACAACCACATAACACAAATTTTAAAATGGTCTCTGAAGTGAGCTTCTGATTCCTATTTGTGTTGAAAACAAGCACATAACACTTACTCAAAAGACAAAACCCACGTAGTATTTGCATTATCTTCCTTCCCATATCTCTAACAGACACTTTTAAATTCTGGACTATAAAGCTGGAACAGTACTTGAATTATAATTTACATTATGCACATGCTTCGTTCAGTAATAGTCTTTACTTAGGAGATTATATATATATATATGTATTTATTTTTATATATCTACAGACATATGTGCACCCACACACTCATTGTAAGTAAAAAGTCTACTTTAAAAGGACACTCCTCCTTACTTTCCCTACAAAATAAAATTACAATAAGCATTCCAAGTGTATCATGTGAACCCACAAACTGCTCCTGAAAATAATCTTTCAGACAATAAATTTTGAGAAAATAGTAAGTAGTCAGACCACAGCATAACGAATTCTGCGTAATAACACAGAATAAATACAATGTAAGACATACTAGGTCACATTTTAAACCAACTAATTAACACTTTGCTATTTCTTCCGCCTTCGTATTACAATTCTCTCAAAATATTTTCCTGTATTTGCTGAACACCCTTCTACATTGTATTCAAAACCACATGAAACAATACCTGAACTCCCGTAAGTATTTCACATCTATAATTTAATGGGTTTCACAGTGAATGAAAAGTCTTAGGAATTTGAAATAACATGTCTGTACCACTGCATGTTTTAAGTCTTCAGAGAACACAATGAAAGGAGATATCCAATTCATACGTATAAATGTAATCAGTATGCAGATTACAGCAATGTATTTAACCACTGAGTACCTCGCATTGGTTAATGACTGCTTTGGTCTTCAAAAAACTGAAACAACACATTTAACAGTCTTTGTACATCCACTCATCCTCTGAAATATGTGAGGAAGAAACCAGAAATAAACTACCACTTAAAAGTGGTTGCTTACTTTGAAGTAAGTAATTTCAGTGGTAAATAACTAGATTAAGCACCTTGTAAAGTCTAATATGGCTTTTTTTTTTAAATACTTGAACACATTGTTTCCTGCAAGGTCTTTTATTATTAAAAATGAAGACAGAACATTCACACATTCACATAGTCTAAGATCAGACTGATCAGAGTCATAGGTCACCAGAGCAGTAGTCTGGGATTTGGAATATGAGTATCCAATTCTTTGCTTTTCTATGAAGCAATGTCCCATATGTAAAAAGGAATTCCTGAGCCATCCTTATGCATTAACTCCTGCATTACTTGTTGAGTACCATATGCATTTTGGAATATATGCACTTGACTTTGAAATCTCAAGAGATACAGAATCCACTAGATCAAGGATCAGCTAAATCATAATGTGTACTCTTCCAGCACTTTGTTTTCTCCCTACTTTTTCGTAGATCCATGTTCAAATCAGGTATATTTTTTTCTTGTCTTCACGTCCCCTGACTAAACAGGATGAAAAACTCACCACAAAGTACATTTTTTTCAGACTTTACATTTTGGAGGTTCTTTTACGTAAGAAAAAAAAGAAAGAAAACAACCTACCACTGCATTTTTGCCTGGCAGCAGAACCGGACACAACATTTTAACATTTGATTAAGGCTATATGCTTTCCCTTTAATTCACAATTCCCACTATATTAGATGTACCTCTTTTAAAATTCTTCTTGGTCAGACAAACCAACCTAAGAGGTAAGATTTATATATATATATATATATATATATACACACACATACATACACACACACATATATATAGTTGAATGAGCCACACCTTAGCTTAAGCCTCCATTATGTGACATTGATTGTGACAGCAGAAACTTCAGTGTTCATACACTGTCCAGCTGGATCAACCCAAAGAAAGTATACAAAAGACAAAAGAAAAGAGAATCTTAAACAAAAATTTGTAGCCAACACGTGAAAATGGATACACAACAAGGTTCTGAAAGACGACTATCCCAAGAACACACACATCTGTTTAATATTACAAGCCAACTGTCAACATACTAAGTGAAGTTTTAATTTAATATTTTTTCTTTCTTGATGTTTTACCTTCAGTCAATGCCTCATGAGAGTATCAACTTTCTGTAAGAAACTGTTAAACATGAAGAAATGTTATTGTAGCATGTTTATAAAATCATAGTTCGAGAACTTTTTATTTTCCTAAAGCCTGACCACAACTTAATTATCTGCAGGACATTCCAAGCTCACAATTGCAAGCTCCAGTTCCCAAGCAATTTTGAACAATATCTACTGTACAGGATATACATGGTGATTGTTCCAAAAGTCCATATTGGAGCCTTTAGACATCGTTTTTATTTTCAATAAATATTTGTTTCCTTACTAATCATTAAATGGCTTTCATCTCCATCACCTATTTTATCTTTCAAATGTCACTTCACTATCACCATTTATTTCTCATAAAAGTGAGCTAGACAGCTAGAGCTCACATGTTTCGCTCCTTTTCCAGGAAAGGGCAAGATTAAAAGCAGGAAAAATAAGTCACTAAACTGCAGATGAAGTAGAAAAAAAAACCCTGGACCATTAGCTTAGCAAAAAACTCTAAGGAAATATGGAATTTCTTTAAGAAACCTCAAAAAGACTGGGAATTCAAAGTTGTTTCTAATTTGTAAGATGAGCATCCAAATCACCTGAAAATAGCGAAGAAATAAAATTCATGAAGCAGTTACATCTGTATTTTACACGTCAATCTGAAAACCAGAAGATGATAGAAGTCTAGAACAACTCAGAACTCCAGAACCATGTCTTCCTCCTCCCCAAAACTCCAATACTATGTAGAGTATCTTGGTTTGACCATATTGCTGACAAACTCCCTTGTCTTCCTGCCCCTTTAATCAATTTTCCACTGCTCTGAACACTGCTTGAGGACTCCAGCTACTTGCACTCCCCAGCACACTGTCCTGTGCACTCGTAAGTGAGCTGCTGTACAACTCAGTGCTTCATTCTCAGCTACTCTTTCACCTACTAGGCTTCAAGTGTGGATTTTATCCAAGACAGACACACATACACGTCCTCCTACTCCAACAAGTTCCACAGGACAATTATTTCTGGTCTTCTAAACATAGTGCTAATTTACTTTCACCTGTACTAAACATTTGTGGACTTACCTTTTTTCCCCCCCCAATCAAGCCGGGAAACACTACTCAGTTACATCTTCATTTCATACAGAAATGAAATATTCAATTTAGAATCACAGAATTGTTTAGGTTGGAAAAGACCCTTAAGATCATCGAGTCCAATCAGTCAAATTACATACACATTCAAAAATGATTACATGTCAAACAAAAAAGGAAATAGCCAGTGGGAAATGCCAACCAATCTATTAATAGTGGAAAAGCAAATATTCAAAAGGAAGCTCAGTTACATTTTTACTGGCTTTTGGTTTGTTTGTTTGTTTTTGAAATCCCAAACAATACCTGGGGAAACCAAGTAGACTTAAATTTGAGCAGATGCAGTACCTCCACTTTTCTATCGCTCTCCCCACCCTCTACCAAAAATGCAGAGTCAAAAGGAAAGGGCAAAAAGCGACAACAAACACCTCAGGGCTGTCTGATTCACTACAAAGTGTCTTTTTTTGGCACACAGAGCACTTTGACACACCACCCTGAAGTCAGCAAACCCTATGTTTTCAAGAAAGTATCCATCCTTTAAAACCCTATGCAGTTACGTTACACTGTCGTATTCTCAGCATTAAAGCAGCCTTCTCAGAAGTGCTGGGAACAATTAATACCTCCGATCTTCACCTTTTACTGCTGAAGCTATCCTATCAAGTTTTAATATTTGCCAGCCTGAAAAATATTTTTAAGTGTAGGGGTCTGAGGTTTCAAATGGAGCATTTAGTCACACAATCTTGCACTGAAAAATTACATCCTTTTGTCTATGGTGAAACACACAAAAACTTAACATAAATTTAATCAGCTCAGTTTTACTGCAATAACTCACCCTGGTGACCTAACCCAGACCTAATCAGCAAAAAATCAAGAGTCAGTACAAATTTTTGCTTTCAACAAATAGTAACTGAATTGTGTGAGAGCCTGAAAAATCTGTATGCTTTGAAATAGCTATTCTCTGAAATCAAGAACATTATTTCATTTTTCTGGCCACATACACAGCACCTCTAGCATCTTAAATTACAGTATCACCCTATTCTGTTAGTATTTACCTATACTTCAGAATTCAAAGCAATTAACATGTGTGGTAACTCTGAAATTCTGTTCACTAATTGTCACAGAAAAGAAAATCTCTTAGTTCCAGTATAGACTTAGCAAAAGCTACCAAAAGTGCAAGAACCCCACCCCCTCTACCCAACCTAACAAGCATGACACAATGCGCACACAGAAACTGAGGACTGCAGGATGCTGAGGAGAGGCTGAGGGAGCTGGGGCTGTTTAGTCTGGAAAAGAGAAGACTGAGAGGAGACTTTATTGCCCTCTACA
>JAOXOE010080588.1:0-27614 GCA_028565055.1 Phoeniculus purpureus
TCCTGCTGTTGCAGGCGGATTGGACTAGATGATCTTTTGAGGTCCCTTCCAATCCATTATGATTCTATGATTCTATGTCTTAGTAATGCTGACAGCAGTGCAGACATCCTGCTACTCAAAGCAAAGGGAAACAACATCATCTCCATAGATGTTGCCCTTCAGGTGGCAGCACTCACTGAAGTATTCCTTGCTTTAAGGTACAGGCATGGACAAGGCTGTATTGACTGTACTCAAGGTTCTTTCACTGAGAAGAAATGGTACCTGCCCCAAGCACACCCTTCCTTAGTCTAGACCATGAAAACATCATAATCCCAGTAACTTTTACACATGTTTTCTTGTTTCTGAGATCCTTCGGACACTCACTTTTCTCTAAACACACAGACTTGCTACAGGCAGGAGCGACAAGGCTGGTGTTTGCCACATGTACCCCTGTGTTCACACTAACACCTATGTCCCTTGGCACAAAGCACACAATGGTGTGAGAGAAAGGCTTGAAGCTATAGGTTTCCCCACATATCTTTCTAGCATAATGCTAACAGCTGTGAGCTACAGCTGCACTGCTCAGCAGTCACATGCAGTCCAAGCAAGACGCACAGTGTGTGGAAACTACCAGAGGTCTCTCTCCCTGGTGAGAGCTGGAGCTAAGACTGTATTGACATGCATTTAGCTCTGTATTCCACAGTTTCAAAAGCTCCAGCGTTAGTGAACTCAACAAGGAAAGTCTAATTTTGTGGTAATGAGCTTTTGCTCAGTAAATTTCCTTGTTAAGAGATTTATTTGTGACATTTGTAGTGTTCCTTAAGCTAGAAGGAATCCTATTTTCTTGTCTCTTCTTCCTAAATGGCTATTCCATTTACCACTTATCTTCTTTGGGTTGTATAATACTTCAAATTATCTGGAAAGTGAAATTGCTCTCAGGGCTGTAAGAACTATCACAGGCATGAACAGGAGACTTGTGCTCCATAACAAAAAAGAGAATGAGAAAAGACTATTGAGGCATCTCTCTCTTTCCTTCCTCAGGCAACATACCACCACCACCACAGTCTATACCACCCCACTCCCCAGCAATTCCTTCACAGACTATTGAGCAATGACATATCACACATATCATCGTATCATCATGTTATACAGAAATGATAACAGTTGGGAAAGTACGAAGAACTAAGAAATGTGTAAGGAAATCTGGTTTAACACATTCAAGAAAAAGTCCTGGACCCATAAGGACACCACCAGAAACCATAGTACCCTAGAGAGACACATCACTTAACCACAGCTTGGTTGTTATCTAGCCGCGAGAAGAGCAGCCAGTTTTCTTTCCATCTGCAATCTCTTTGGTGTGTAAGTGATTACCACGCTCCAATATTGGCAGCTAACTTCTTTCCATAATCACATTTTCGATTGTGCTTCCTCCTGACTCTATAACTGCCAAAGGAAACTGGAATAAATATTAAGCAATAAACCTTCTTAAGGATGGTAGGAACCAGGTCAGGAACAAGTTTAGCCTAAAGAAAAGGAGGCTGAGGGTAGACCTTATTGCTCTCCACAACTACCCAAAAGGAGGGTTGGTCTGAATTACCAATTAACTAAATGGCTACTAAGCATCAGAACGGGTTGCCCAAGTCGTATTTAAGCCACCATCCATGGAAGTATGTAATGACTATGTCGATGTAGCGCTGAAGAACATGATTTAGTAACTCAGCAAGAGTAGGTTAACAGTAGGACATGTCCAAATAATTATGTTTCTGTGATTCTATGATTCTATAAACGTTCTAGTAAGGAAGAGAGTCTCAGTTACAACACAACATGCACAGCAAGCATCACCATCACTGCATTACTTATTAAGTCCAGCAGGTACCAGAAGCATGAAGAAAGCCTTGGAATTAGGTCCTTGGTTGATTTTAAGCTTGAGCACCTTGCAAAGAATAAGTTATGTTGGATGTCCGTGCACAACAAGGAACGTGAGGCACAAAAGAAACGAGAAAAACCGAGCTATTCAGAGGAAGAAAATCGTATTTTTTACAACTTTTCTGTTCAACTTGAAGGGCTTGACTACAGCTTTGCTGAGAATTACAGAGGAGAACATCACACTCAGACCCTCCCTTTTTACCTGCTTTTAATATATTTCAACTTCTGGGTTTGACAAAGAAAGAGAGAGGATTTACCCCGACTCTGTCCTCTATTTGGTAGCCCAGAGAAGTAAGATTAATGGTTAGTTTTCCAAAACAAGGAAGGAGTGAATGTGATGACTCAGTCCTGACTCTCTGCTGCAGGAGAGACTGTGTGGCTTGCTATCCCCCACACAAGGTAGAGACCAAAGAAAGCAGTCTTTATCTTCCTAATAAAATGACAGCTCCTGGGGATATGGCCTTTCAGAAAGATGACTTCAGGTTCACATCCTCCTTTCCCCAGAATTATCTCCACATGGTTCACTGAGCATTGTGTGGAAAGTCTAAAATGAGCAGTTTACACAGTCAGGAAAAAAATCCATATGGAAAACAGATCTTACTTCAAATTCAGCCTCTTTAATGCCTCTACGACTGCAGCGCTGGAAACAAGGTAATTACTCAATTGCTGGCAACTCCTTGAATCTCTCTTGCTGTCTGAGAGAAGCAGGGTTATTACGCTGCTGCTCAGATAAATGGAAGAGCAGAGCTCTGCTACGTTCTGCTTTAATGAAAGAAATCCTCTTTGATAAGGTGAAGAAATCAAGATGCTGCAGTTGTACCCAGAGCTGTACCGTAAATATTTCCTTATGAATAACAGAGCGTACATAAACATTTGTATTTCAGCTTCGCTCAGCGCCACAAGCAGCACAGCATACATAGCCTCTGTCTATACTTGGGTTCCCACACAGGAAAATCTCAGAGCCATATGATGCCTTTAACTACAGATGACTTCATTCTCCCGGGTCACTCGTGCAGACAGATGAAGGGCACTGCAATGCATTCCCTTGAGAAAGAGCTGTGAGCGTTTTCAAACCTTCCCACCCACAAACCTTATGTTACTACCCACACAGACATGTTGTGTTAGTGGTTCATGTGATCTTTCCTAAGCTGCTTCAGTGGAAAGTGAACCGTTGGTAAATCACAGCACAAGGCAGTCTAAACTGAGCTAGATGTCCTTGGAAGCAAGCTATTAACATTGGTGAAGATGGAGGGTGATCATAAAAGGGTATGGTCCTGCTTTTCAAATCTCACTCTGGACTAGCTGTAACCCCCCTACCTGTAATCTGAGCGATCTCTACAGCACAAACGTGGTCCAGGTCTAGCTCATGGATGACTACCTCCTCCACTCATCCACACACACACTTTGGGCTGTCGTGTCTCTTGGTCCTCAGCATCTGAAATTCCCACAGCTCACAAGAAGAGCTGGTTTTGGTTCAGAGTGCTGATGAGGTAGGTGCAGAGTTTGTGTTTCCTTGCCATCTAATTTCTCCTACTAAAGCCAAAATCCTTAAACACTTGCAGGCCATACTGGTTCTGCTTTTCCTTGCAGAAAACGCAGACACGTGGGCATTCCTCGAATGAACAGTATGCCGTCTTGCTAGAACTTAAGCTCCGTACTGCAAAATATAACCCAAGTAGACCAGAAAATCCTGTGCAAATAGCCCTGTTTATCTAACTTGCTTTCTTTCCTTTCCCATCTGTTGGAGCCATATGCCTTCTTAAATAAGAGCTAATTATAGATCTCCAGCACAACTAATCACATAGCAGTAACTGCTGCAAACTTCAGCTGGAAATTTCATTTCTGCTTTATAAAAATTCACCCCAAAGCAGACATTGAGACTGTTGAATCTCTCGATCTCTGGCCTTGGGTGCACAGTAGTCACAGCCGATGCACACATGCCCGTGTTCACATAACATATGGGATAAAGTCATAACAAGCTGCAGAGCTAATAGGAGCCAAAGTATAACTCCTGCCAAGTACATTAGGAGGGGTGACTTTGGGACAGAAAGTGACTGTGTCTAGTAAATACCCACCGACATGCACTGTAGCAGAGCTCTGAGTGTTTTGAGCTTTCCTTCACTGCCCCTGTGGTGTTCTACTGGGTGAAAAGAGAGGGAAGAAACAGCCCTGTCACAAAATCATCTGGCTTGTAGCACCAAAGGATCGGAGAAAAGCATAACCCAATGCTAAAATTAAATTCTGGACTAGGGATTCCAGCTCATTTAGAGAACAATATATCTCCTAATGAGCTAAAAAAAGAGATTCCAGCTCATCAGAAAGAGCTTTCACTTTCATGTCCAATGGGCATTTGTATAAGTGTCCATTGGTATGAATGTCAATTTACAGCATTGAAGTAAATGATTTATAACTGCCTCCAGTGTCAATGTCACTCTGCATTGCTCTGCAATGCGAAAGGACTGAAGAATAAAAATTAACCCAGCTCTAAATGTGGCAAATGAAGAGTGCCTTTGAAAAACCCCAAGCACTAGACAGCTTTTTCAGCATCACGAGACTCTGGCAATTTCAGACTGTCATGCTGACCTCCCAGGATGTTTAGAACCATTCTGGCAGAAATCAGGATTTAAAACAAAAAATATAAGAAAACAGAAATTGTGAGGTTTAGGTTACTTCATTTCAGCCATCAGGAAGGTAGTTTTTTCCACATTATAGCAGCCACAACCTCTGTTTACGTGAATGTTGCACGGAAAAGAAACAGAACACTTTCAGGGCTACCCATGAGAAGATTCCTTCCACTTGTCTCGCTAATGCTCGTGTGGTGCTGTGACAGCTGGCACACCACAAAAGTTTAACGATCCAGGTATGGAAGGGTTAAAATACTTATTGAAGACATGAATAGATTGACTTACTGGGCACTTCAAGTGTGGATATAGCATTAGCTCACCTGTTACTCCCCCAGGGTCACGTGGCATATCTGGCATAGCTCATCCTCACGGCAGTGACTGAATCAGAAAAGTCCTGAGCTAAAATCAAAGATTTGGCTTCAAGAAATTAAAGATTTCCCAGATGGGGCTGGCACACTCTCAAGTTCAAGATCAATGGTATGGATCAGGAGCTAAACGCTCTCCTAATGTACTACTGCAGTGCCTGCTGTGCTCGAGGTGATGGATGGAAGTTCTACGTTTAACAAACTTTTGTCTTCAGTATTACGGCAAGTTGCACTTTGTTCAAAGGGTGGATTACTGTGATTAAATACGTAAAACATTTTGTGACAGTCTAATAGAGAATGTAACAACAAATGTAGTTTGTCAGACACAAGAGGTAGTCAGTCCCTAAGATCCCACTGTAAAATAAAAAGCCTGAGGATTCAGAGTAAAGGACCTCAGACTCTGCAGGAAGACACCAGCGACGGTTAGTGGTTCTGAAAAGCCAGGTGGTTATCCAGGTATTTAAGTACAGCTTTTGGAATCCCACTCTGTATCACAAAAGTAAACACACAAAAAAGTCTTCAAGGCCCCACAGGTATCTTTCTCTTTGTGTACAACACCAGTCAGGAGGTCTTCCCCATCCTTTCTATGACCTGTCTTCACAGCTAGATACAGGCAACATGATGAAGATTGGCAGAGTGAGACCACAGGTAGGTTACGCCAAGGTCTCCTATTTTCAACACAAGTGCCATCACAGCTCTTGGAGGAGACAGGTGGCACTTAGATACTCAAACCACACTGAACAAAGACAATTTTACCTGCTGGTTAAAGAGTCTAAGCAAATACAAATGTCACTTTAATACTAACGCACTTGCACACAAAAATAAATCGCAGTCCCATCTGCTGAGAAACAGTTAATGTTAAAAATAAACAGAATCATTAGAAAGTAGCTTCAAAATAGGCAAACTGCATTGTCAATCTGTAATAAATCTGTTTCCATATAAGACATAAACTTAATTGAAATGCACAATATTCTTCTGTATGGTTGTAGCTTTTAAATGTGCTGTTAAGCAGGTATCTGAACACTTCCCATCCAGCTGAGATAATAGATTGCTCCTTCCCTAGGTCAGCCAGCTTTTGCCCGATTAGTGAATTAATTGCTGCATTGACTATACAGCTCTGCACAAAAATGCACTAGAATTATGTTTTTCTTACCCATTTTCTTTTACAAGTGGATTCCATCAACCTCTGCCACCGCATCGGCTTTTTTTCTTTTCTTTTTAATTATTCACATTATTTCTATTGAAATCCTGTAGCTTCATCTGGATCACACATGCACATAAATCAGCAAGACACCAATCATACTTTATCAATGCACGTCAGGCACAAGCCATTTGGCTTTCTGTCTGGGTTTTCATTAAACTGCATTAATGTTCTCTCCGCCTGTGATGTGCCAAGACTATCATTAGCTGTTCTTTTTCTTTGGGCTGTTTTCTGGTAAGGCGATTCATCGTCTTCAGTCTGAGTTAAGGATCATTCAAGAAAAGGATCTGCTATCACTTTCTGAACACTTTGTCTTTTCATTTGGCATAAGTTTTTCTAGCCTGGAGAAAAGAAGGCTGATGGAAGACCTTATCCCTCTCGTAGTGAGATGGGGGTTGGTCCACTCTCCCAAGTAGCAAGTGAAAGGACTAGAGGAAATGGCCTCAAGGTGCACCAGGGGAGGTTCAGGTTGGGTATGAGGAAGAATTCCTTCACTGAAGAGGTTATCAAATATTACAATAGGCTGCCCAGGGAGGTGGTGGAGTCGGGATCACTAGAGGCATTTTAAAAACATCTAGATGTATGCTGAAGAATGAGGTTTAGTGGTGACCTATCAGTCAATTGTAGGACTTGATCTTAAAAGTCTCTTCCAAGCAAAACAATGACATGATTCTGTGATACCATGGTCCTGCAGTAAGCTCTTAAATGGACTGAGCCATGTAAGACACAGGGTGCTGAATCTAATCCTACTCCATTTGAAATAGAATTGTGCCAAATGCCTTTACCTCACTAACACAAATAAAGATGCTCAAAAAGTCTTATTACCACCACACTACAGAGATAAACTTGCACAAAATTATGGTAGGTTGCTCCAGATCTGAAAATCGTGGAAAATCTGGGAATAAACTTGCATCTAGTGTGAAGAAATTCTGTATTTACTACCAAACAGACAAACAGGACTGTTGTTGTATCAGACATCATGTTGTAGGGATGTGTGGCAGCATCAACAGTATTTGACGTTATCATGGCAGTCTGCAGCTGTCGTCTTAAGCTCTGAGTTTTATTACAATACTTACCACGCTGGGCTTAGCTGTTTCATCTGACTTGGCTGACAAATACTGCTCAACCTGGGCTGTAAGTTTTTAATTACTTCCACGGTAGACACATTGTGCAGATATTTACAGAGATTTTTTTTTTGTCTATTGATAATAATATTTTATGTAAAGCTTTAATAAAAACTTGGTTCATTTTCTTTATCCTCTAAACTTATCCATCAACATTCCTAATAAATTTGGAAGTCACAAGCACAGTCCTTGGAGAAAAACACACTTCCCTGAAATAACTGACAATACGTAGGACACAGGGTCTGCAAGGTGTGAATTGAAGTCCATAAGGATGCTTTCTGGAGGTACTATAACTTTTTACAAAGTTCTCAGAATATGATGATCAGACCTGCCAACAGCTCCCTTCCTAGCTTTTAAACTATTTCCCAAAGACTGAGACAATGAATATGTTCCAGTGACACAACTTTGGAAGCAGCTCATCGTTTCTGCCACAACTTTTGAATTAAAAGAAGAAACATGTAAGCGCATTGTTCTTCTGGATTTCAGTGGTGAGAATATTTAAGAGAAGAAGTACTGCAGATCTCAACCAGCAAATATTGCACTAATCAGGAAAGTATCTGTAAAGTAAGGTAAGAAGGCTCAGAACTAGTAGGAAAAAAAAATGTCCCTTCTCTTTTCAATACATTTACAAAGGCTGGAAACCAAGGACATGGTTTTTTTTTCCATTACCCAGTTGCTACTCTACAGATATTAAGAAGGAGAAAAAAATTATGGTGCATTTTGCATAAAGCTTATCCACGTGCCTGTGCTCTTGTAAGGATGGCTGTCCTTGAAAATGAGAGCTATGGGAGATCGTGTAAGAGCCCATGGATATGAATCATGAGGAAAAGACTAAGAGTTAGCTTGTTCTTATGTAAAATTAATAGAGGGAATTTAAAAACTTGATGGGAACTTTTCGCACAGGCAGAAGAATGAAAAACTGTGGGGAAGCTGGAAAGCATCCAAAATAGGCTTGGCAAGTACCTTCAGCAGAAATGGTAGGAAGACTTCATAAATTATAACCAGAATAAAAACCAAAAAAAAGAGAAAAGGAAAGAAAGAGCATTATAGATTTTCTCAGGACTAAACCATCACTATTATGTAAGAAATACCTTACTGGATGAGCTGTTCAAACTTCCCTGGTTTCTGGACAAAGAGATTTGGAGTGGTGTATTAGACATCTAGTTGTTTCCTTAGTGTTCCATGATCAGATTAATTTCTTGAGGGATCCATAAGAAACCCATCAGTTCACTTTACATTTTACGTCCCTTCTGAGATATCACTTCCATGGGAAACAGTCCTCTATGAACTGCTAACATTGGGGTTTTTGCATGGGCTGTGGGTTCTCCCAGCAACAAGCTGTTCCAGCATGGATCTCCCTCAGAGTCTTGGTTTCTTTCAGGATCCATCCCTTTCTTACACATGCTGTCCTCCATGGTTTTGCAAGCACTCTTCTCCTCCGCTGATCTCTGGGGTCTCTGCAGGCTCGCTTTTTCTTTCTCCCACAACATGGGCATTCAGCTGTATCTTCCCTCCTTTCTCCTCCTCACTGACCTGTGTGACCACATGGCTGTATCTCTCCCTCCACACAAAAGGAAGCAGGAAGTTGTTCAACAGGTTTTCCCTTCTTAAACAGATGCATTCACTCAATGCTTATTGACTCAACCCCTGATCCGAACCTGGAGGGAGATTTTGAGAAGCTTCTTACAGGGCCGTGGCAGCAGCCAACCTCCCTCACCACCAAAACCCTGCCAGACTCAAATCACAGCATACAGATAACTCTTCAAGAACTCCAACCCTGCAGGCTTTAAAGCATGATCCCTACTGGAGTGCTGTTTCTTTTCTGCAACAATCCACTAGGATGTTCCAGAAGGAGTAGCCCATGGAGGCAGTAGAAATTCTATCCCTGCAAACATTCAAGATCAGGTTCAACAGGTCTCTGAGAAACCTCATCTAGATAAATATGACCCTTCTCACTGCAGGGGCAAGGTTGGACTAGATGACCTTAAAAGGTCCCTTCTAAACCAAACTCTTCTGCAAGTCTATGCTTCATAAGGTTGAACTCAGATTGCCACAAAACTTGCAGCAACAGTCCCTCATCACCTGGTGAGAAAAAGGAGACCCTTCGATCAACACATCCAGTCACCTCTGTCAGTCTGTTACTCTACTTTTCACTTGTTTAACTCCACTTTCTGGTCTTTTAAATCAAAGATACTGCTGAGGTCCCCTTGGCATCTGTTGACATATGTTTGCAGATCCAGGAGTGATGTCAAAATCAGGTGCCTCTCAATGTGAGGTTTGGGTCAGAGACAAATGAACTGTAAAATACGTGAGCCCTTTGACTAATCCCCATGGAAGCACTGCTCCTTCTTGAACTCTTTTAGGGAAATAGAATGGAATTTGATAATTCCTTGTTTGTGCAAAAGCCACACCAAAGTTATTGTTAACTCTTCCCATAGTGATAGATCAGGCACTTGAATCAAGAGGCGTAAGTGAACGCAGTCAAACTCCTGCACAGGAATAGGCTGACTACCTTAGGTGTCGGGGCACTCCACTTTTCCCCAGACTCTTGATAGACCTAAAGACTTCAAGAACAAGGAAAGATTTTTATGCCTTTCACCCATGATTATAGTCTACATCATAAATCAAGCACATATTTCCATACTTCCCCGGGTTTGTATTTACCATCTTGTTCTGTTGTATGAGTACAGTTATCAGGCTTTTGTTTGTAGCCACAAGGCAAGCAACCCCACAGACACAGGCAAGCACTAAATCCAGTTCCATTCACCTGTGTTTTCATTAATTAGCTGGCTAATGTGGAATGCATCCCCTAAGACCACGCACGCCCTGCAAGTGAACACTGTGTCAGGGAGCACTCTCTTTTCTGAAGGTGCTCATCGCTAATGAGCCTCAGATTCTCTCTGTGTAAGCCAATTTCCCATTCTGCATAGCAATTATGGAAATGAAAGCGAAGCTCCTGATAACTTCCATTGGGCTCCTCATGATTAAAAAGATGAAAAACTTTAAATAACTTTCCTTTTAGTCTGGGAAAAGAGCTGACTACCCAAACTAAAAAAATGAAAATAGTCCTCCTTCTCTGGAGACGTTAAAACCTGCTTGGATATATTCCTGTGCAGCTTGGTCTGGCTGGTCCTGCTCCGGCAGGGAAATTGGACTAGATGCTCTTTCAAGGTCCTTTCCAATTCTGTGAAAAGGGCATTTAAAAATGGCCTTTCCTTTTTATTCCAAAAGTACAATAATAAATGCGTTAAAACCCACCTTCAGATGATACTGTTCAAAGAGTTTACTTCATTAGATGTATTAGTCACTACATTTCTTGTCACAGCTAAGTGCTGCCAAAGCCAAGGCACTCTGCAATGTAAACCGTAAGCAACATTCTAGGTTAAATCCATCTGATGTGACATGAAAGTCTTCAACATTGCTGGAACGGCTCAAAGGCAATACATCACATGGATATTTTTATGGCCCTCACCACATCCTGACAAGAGCAAGTTCTTCATCAACTTCTTTATCCCTTACAATGCTGATGGCAGATACTATTCACGCCCCTTGTACAGGTGAAAACCTGATACAGAGGATGACTTGAGTCTGTCTCCTCTGGAGTATTCAATATAAGCCAATGCAAATTATGCCTTTGAAGGACTTTGAAGAAGTGAGTCTAAGCATCTTGCCTAATATTGGAGAAAGCCTGATGGACAGTAGGAAATTGAAGCCAAATCTCACAGTTAAGTGACAGTCTAGCATTCCTATACTCTTCCTCCCTTCCTCAGATTGTAGAAACTTCTAGTACTGGAAATCAAACTACACAGTCATTTGCAGTTTCATTAAAACCTAAAATCCAATCCAACAACACCACCCCAATAAAAACACCCCAACACAACCTTCCTATTATAATCCAAAAAGTCATTATAAAAATCTAAAACTGCTTTTGCTTTCTGAGCGTGACACAGGTACAAAACCACACAGTAATTCCTTGGATCCTGTCAGTGGTCCTTTGTAGTCTCTTTTAATCAAAATCTGGAGACTCTGATCCCTGGTAGATGCATTTTCAATCAAATATTATTACATAACACGTAACACATAGATCCTTATAACGGTGTTTGTACAAGAGATTTTTAATCTCCCATCAGTGTAATACCTGCTTTATTAGTGCCTGAATAGAGTTACTACACCACTTCCTACTACTTAAAAGAGAGGGTATTAAACCTTGACATTTCTGAGGAGGTCACATGGTTAAAACTCAAATGCTAACTTCCACATACTTTTTAGAACACAGTCTGCTTGTGAGGGTCCCCAGATCCATGTCACACCAGTACCGGTTGCACTAACTAGCCTCAGATAAAATTTTTAGCATGGGCTCTGTCACGTCTCAATTTTAGTCAGAGAAAAGGCAATCAACTAACACAAGTTTTTTTTTTGATGATGATCTGTGGAGAGAAAACAAGACATAAGAGCAGAAAAGCACGGTGACCTACAATGCATCCTTCAGATACATAGAATGAAGTCCTTTCAGTGTTACTGAACGAAGAAAACTTGCACTATACTCTTAGGCTACTCAGTCTGCCCCTAAGACTACTCAAGTCTGTACTTGTTGCTAAGAACATGGGATAAACTCCCTTTCTTCCTACTGAGATGGAGTTGAAATTCAGTGCCAAGATAAGCAGACCAAGATGCAAGAGATGATTCACCCCATCAGACTTATGGTAGAAACTATAGATATATATACGTAAAACTCAACTCCAAAGCAAAGCAACGTTCACCTTTGTGGATGGTTTCTGAGTGAAGTGTGAGATGAAAGATAACAGATGGATAGACATAAACAGACAAACCCAGGAAATTACAAGACAATATTAGTCACCGTGACTGGAAGTAGTCTCAGCACAAGAGTAGGCAGGATTTCCATGAAGCCTTCACCTTCACCAAAGCCCATTCGTGTTGGAAAACTCTCCTTCAGTGGAAAGAGAAGTTGTTGCATTTAAAAACACCACAGGGTAATTTTCATTATTTCTGTGGGTAAAATATGACCTTCATTTAAGCTGTTTTCCAGTTTCCACCTCCTGGAACAGCCTGCAGACAACATGTTTGGCCTATGTCTACACAAGTCTTTGGGTGAGATGTTTTTTGGTGGAAGTTATAGGGAAAACACTTGGTACGACACCAAGTGCACAACAGAGCATGGTGCCGAGGTAACAGTCAGCAAACCTCTATCAGAGCAAGAGGCAGAAAAAATCATGTCCAGTGTGCTGATAAAGACACATTCAGCACAACTTCACTGCTCTCAGGAGGTGAGTTGATTCAGAGGTGTTGCATTAGATCACAGAACGTACCGGGTCAGAGCTAGGTTAAGAATCTTCAGTATGTTTCTGCACTTCCCCACACAGACCTAAGCCTTTACTTTTGGCCTTAAAACTGAGCTAACTTGCAGTAATAAGGCAGGTAGAGATGTGCAAATGAGAAGTGCTCCACAAAAATGGCAACACCTAGTAGCTGTTAATGAGCAAATACCAGAAATCATTAATCACTGTATGTGAGCTGCTCTTTTCCACCACATTTTTAATTGCTTTGCTCTGTTATATCGTCTAAAGATATAAATGTGCATGTTTCTCCATAACACAACAGGCACTACGTTTCCTAGAAAGTGAAAGAGTGTTGCCCAGCAGAGGTGCCTTCAACCTAATTGCAGCCCTAAGGTGAAGAAAGCGTTGAAGAGAAAGTTTCTGCTAAGGCGGTATCTGACTGCAGATGTGCTGTCAGGCACTGTGCAGAAGTGACGTGGCTAAGACATGGTGAGGAAAGCGACTTTTGCTGGTCGAGCTTGTATCTCCTTCCTTCTTTATAGCCCTTAACTGCACACTCATCTCAGCTGGTCTCTGTTTCACATTCAAAACAAATTGTGCATCCATAGCACCCCTTCAGCTCCAAGCTTTGATGGGCACAGAGGGTCATGGTGCAAGTGAAGTAATCCAGACTCTTGCAGTGGGTGGCAGTCCAAGCTCCAAGGAAGCTCTGTATTCAGCTCTGAGCTCAACACTTCCTGAACCAGCATCCAGAGGTGTCCATCATGCACAACAAGGCATCAGATACTCTGATAGGAGCCTCTCAAGTTGGACTTCAGGTGAGTTGATGATAGTTTTGACAGGCACATAAGAGCAGTAGTGCTGTATTTTCCTTTTCATGTCATAGAAGGATGGTTCCTAGACACCTTCCCCTCCCTTTCTACAGAACCTACACTGGAGTGCTTAAGGACAGTACTTTCTTCAGTCCCTGGACTATGGGACTGATGTCACCACAGAGCTGTATTCAGATTGTGTACAGCAGAAGCTGATCCACTGCTATAGATTCTCCAAATGCACATTAGTTATTCCTGACAGATTAATGGGCAGAGGTGGGGGAGAAATATTGCCATGAGCCTCCTGATTTTGGAGGTTGTGCAGCAGCCGTGATGATGTTGCAGCACACTTCCATTTAGGACACAAGCCATCTTCTTGCCTCCCATTTAGAAGAAAAGTCAGTGCTTTTAATTACATCAACAGGCTCCCAGATTATTGTTATTACTGCAACCCATCACACAGCGCCTGGTAAAAACCGTGGGTCAAACGTTTCCCTCTTCAGATCCAATGTACTGCTCTCTACAGTGTGAACTGACCATAACAAGCTTCAAGACCATCAACAATCCTCTACTTTCCTACATCACCACATAGCCAAGGATATCAAAGCTCTTTGTATTAAGTAAGTAAGTTTCACGATACCCTTATCATACAGACACAATTAACCCCATCAAACATACAGGGAGATGAAAACAGAGGGGCCAATCCCTCTGATTGTTTGAGATCAGGACTAGAAGAAAGAGGCCAGCAATCGTTGAAATGAAGGACTAGTAAATACTCCTGAGTCTTCAGATCCTCCAGCTATCATATGCTGCACAGGCACATCTGTAACTTCAACATAGACAGTGGTACAAACACTCAGTGGGGTCTGATTCTGTCAAGCCCTGTCCTGGAATTTTGCTTCTGGTGTTCCCTGGCTTGAGGGATTCCGTGGGACACAGGCTACTGCACATCTACAGAATCACAGAATTACTGAGGCTGGAAAAGGACTGTGGCAATTGAGTCAAGTCCCACCTATGACCTGACCTCACATCATCAGCTTCCTAATATTCAACCTAAACCTTCCCTGGCACAGCTTCAGGCCCTGTCCTCTTGTCCTGTCCCCCCATGAATCTCCTCTTCTTTGGGCTAAACAACCCCCAGCTCCTCAGCCTCTTCTCGTCACACTTTCCCTCGAGTTCCTTTCTTCAGCCTTGTCAGCCTCGTTGCTCCTCTGGACACACTGCAGCCCCTCAATCTCTCTCTTGAAATGGGTGGCTCAGAACTTCCCCCAGTACTTGAGGGGGAGCCTCACCAGTGCCCAGCACAGGGAAAGAATTATGTCCCTAGTTTGTGCTATAGCTTAATCCTTGTTTTCTTAATTTGTTTAACGAGGTAGTATACCAGCAACAGAAAGATGTTCTCTGCACTCTCCTTCCAGTCGAGCTGCTTCTGTATAAGCTTCTCTGCACTAAATAGGAGGAACACGATTTCATGACTTAAGGGAGACTGCTTATTTCCTAGAATATTTTTACTAGCTTATTTTCATTGTGTTTATTTTTAGCTTGTTCAAATATAATCTTTAGATACTAATATCTGGTGCCATTAGGTAAGGTGCAAAATCACTTCAGAAGTACAAACAGAAGGGAGAGCATCAGCCCTCATTGATATGCTTTTACTTCACGTTTTCTTTTGCTCCTCAGATGTCATGCACAGAATTTGAAAACTATTCTTGTGAGGTGGATCTCTCAAAGCTACGGTCTGCAATGCTAGAGTAAAAAATTATGGCCCACAGCGGCTGGAGATTGACTTTCTACTCTGACACAGAAAGATGTGGTGAATGGATGACTCTCCTGATCTACCAATGTACATGCAGTCCTTGGAGGCACATTCAGATGGACTCAGTGAAACTTCAGGGAGTTTATGACCTTACCAGTGGAGAGTGCTGTGGCAGGTAAGTGTTAATGTGCATGATGATTTCCCCTACATGTATGCGAGATGAAAACTGAGTTACACAGACTCTGCAAGAGAAGGAGAGCTTTTATCACCTGCCTGCAAAAGCCAACTCTATAGTTTTGACCCTTCTTCTTTTCTAAGGAACACATGCTATTGCACCATGTGCCACCAGACAGAGAACTTAAAAACAAGGTAAAATCAGGTGTTTCCCTAACTTTCCCCCCCAATTTACCAAACCTTCAATCAAGTGCTTATCTAACAAATGAGCAGCACATAGTAAAGCCAACAGGATTACTTACACTCTTATGTAATAAACCAGCATTTTAACACAGAGAATTTTACAGGAGCCACCAGAGAAAGTGTCCACTTCTGACAGACCAGGTCATACTCAAGATGCTCCCTGCCATGTGGAAGAAGTTGTTTGTTCAAAAACCATGAAAAAGCATCCACATTTACATGACCCTAGATACAGAGAATAAGAACACACAGAGCAAGGCGTCCTTTCTTTTCCCACATCCCTCGCACCTGTTAAAGCCAGTGGACTTGTTACTGTATTTCAGGCGCTGCCTCATTTGCACATAAGACGATGCAGATTGTCCCCTGTTCACATGGGCACACACCCTCATGAAAACCTGTGGGAAAGGAGATGCTGAATGACAGCAGTGTCTGCTGGCTCAGTGACATCACATCAGCAAGAAGTGTTTGTTAGTCTAAAACAGGAAGATGGTTGGAACTGTTCTTCTGTTCTTCAGCACCTTATATAAACCTGAAGTCTCATTTTCCTCAAGGTTCACCTTCCCCAGTTCATTGTAATTCCCATGACTTCCTAATGACTCCCTCACAACTTTTTTGTCAGAGAAAGCAAGATTGGGCCTTATAGGCAGCAAATAATTCAAGGCTGCCATTCAAACCACATTGTCTATCCATGCAGATGGATGCTGGCAAGCAAAGTTTAGAGCAAATCAAGGGTTTTCCCACTAAGGCATCAGCTCAATGCCAGGACTCATCAGTTCACAACAAGCATTGCTGTAGTAGGTTGCTAGGCACTGCTGAACAGGCTGTCTATGGCATGTCTCAAAGGTCCTGCTACAGATGGGGGACTGAAAGATATGAGAGCATCTACACAATGAGGCCTTCTTTAAGGGCAGTACAAGCATCATTGGTGAGAAAGCAATTTGACTCTGACACAGTTTCTACCATCACACACATCCTGTTTGTGCAATTTAAATATCAAAATGAAATGGAAGAGCTTAAACAGCAATCTTAGTCCAGCAACTTTGATTATACTTGAATGGACCGATTTATTGACTCATTTCTTCTCTAACTTAATGGATATATAAAGCAACTGTAAAACAAAAAGGGAAATTACTGCATTCAAACCCATACTGGTTTTTCAAGCTTGCCATGATAATTCGTGCTTAAGAATCACAGAATCGTAGAATGATTGATATTGGAAGAGATGGACAAGGCCATTTCTCACTAGACTAGCTTACTCAAGGCACAGCCCAACAAACTATATCTGATATCTTTTTGTCTTCTTTCAGGAATAAGAACATGAAAAAGATGAAGACTAGCTAAAACCACAAAAGGACACTCAATCTGTTTGATTATACCTGCTGGAAAGGAAACTGGTGTTCCATTTCTTTCTACTGTAAAAAGCTTCCCACAGGAAGCAGCCTAATCCTTTCTGTCAAATGGAAATAACAACAAAAACCCAACAAACCAAAGCCAAAACCAATGCCCTTCCATCTTACAAATTAACATTAAGCATCCTACAAAGATATGCCACAGTTCAAACATTACATCCATACAAAGCTCTGGTTGAAGTTACACCGAATCACAGAACATCAGGGATTGGAAGGGACCTTGAAAGTTCATCTAGTTCAATCTCTCTGCCACAGCAGGATCACCTAGACCAGGTCACACAAGAACATATCCAGGCAGGTTTTAAACATCTCCAGAGAAGAAGACTCCACAACCGCCCTGGGTGGCCTGTTCCAGTGCTCTGTCACCCTGACTGTGAACAACTTCCATCTCCTATTTATGTGGAACCTCCTATGTTCCCACTTACACCCATTGCCCCTTGTCCTATCACTAGATGACATTAAGCAGAGCCTGACTCCATCCCCCTGACACCTACCCCTCACATATTTATAAACATGAATGAGATGACCCCTCAGTCTCCTCCAAGCTAAAGAGACCCAGCTCCCTCAGCCTCTCCTCATAAGAGAGGTGTTCTACTTCATCATCTTCGTTGCTCTACACTGGACTGTCTCCAGCAGCTCAGTGTCCTTCTTGATCTGAAGGGCCCAGAACTGGACACAGCACGGCAGATGTGGTCTCACCAGGACAGAGTAAGTTGTATGGCTTAGCTTCAGAGGGTATCAGACGAGCTATAAAATCAGTCCTTTCTAGACATAAAACAGTTCATAAACAAATCCTCCAGAATCTTCTCCATTCATTCTCACATTAAGCTACCTGGGACATAAGTTTTCTGCTAAGACTGTGAATCACCCAACAGAGAGTATTTATCTCTGGCTAATTGGATTACTGTTGTTTTTCTTACACATCTGGAAAGTTTTCAAGTTATATAATTTACATATAATATCTCTGATATTTGCATCTTTGAAGTTGTACCATCATTTTATAGATAACAGAGAGACAAGGACACACAGCCTGTCTTGCTCTCTGCATTCCTGTTTTAATCTGTAGGACCTGGGGGTTCTAACTGACAGGAAGATGAGTATGAGCCAGCAGCGTGCCCAGGTGACCAAGAAGGCCAATGTCATCCTGGCTTGTGTTAGAAATAGTGTGGCCAGCAGGAGTAGGGAGGTTATCATCCCCCTGTATTTGGCACTAGTGAGGCCACATCTTGAGTATTGTGTCCAGTTTCGAGCACCTCAATACAAGAGAGATGTGGAGGTGCTGGAGCAGGTGCACAGGAGGGGAATGGGGCTGGTGAAGGGCCTGGAGAATAAATTTTATGAGGAAAGACTGAGAGAGCTGGGGCTCTTTAGTTTGAAGAAGAGGAGTCTGAGAGGAGACCTCATCACTCTCTACAACTACTTGAAAGGACGTTGTGGAGAGGTTGGTGCTGGTCTCTTCACACAAGCAATTAGTGATAGAACAAGAGAGAATGTGTTCAAGTTACAACAGGGTAGGTTTAGACTTTATATTAGGAAGAATTTTTTCACAGAAAGGATAGTCATGCACTGGAATGGGCTTCCCAGGGAGATGGTTGAGTCACCATCCCTGGATGTGTTTAAAGATCGTTTGGATGATGTGTTGAGGGATGTTGTTTAGGGGTGAACTTGTAAGGTAGGGTAGATGGTTGGACTTGATGATCCCAGGGCTCTTTTCCAACCAGGGTGATTCGGTGATTCTGCAATGTCCAAGAGCAGAGAATGTGTCACTGCACCTCAAATTCAGTTCCAGTTCATCAGCATACAAGCCTGGCTTCTACTTCCTCGTATAGTTTCTGTCCATCTACAAAATTTATGGTCAAAATACAATCATAGATTTAGTCTTACTAAATATAAACAAACAAACATCACTTCCTCAATATTGTTTTCATTGAATAAATCAATGCACCATTCCTGAAGGAAAATGTGAACTCATTTTTTAGATCCTTTAGCATTTTTTCCCGTTAGTGGCAGAATGAAGTCCAAAGGAAAAAAAAGAAAGCTGTTTTCACCACAATTCTTCCTATAAAAGAAGGAGTCTTCTAACTTTTCTAATATTTCATCCTGAAAACTCATTTGGAAGCATTATGCAAAACCCAGAATTAGCCTGTCATCTTTGATTATTCTCTAAGACAGACAAGGGGCTCATTTGCTCCCCTACATACTGCGTTACTTTTCCTGCTTCTTATTATTCCTTGCCTAATTTGCATGCATGCATACAAACTGCCATCAGAGCCTTTTTGTGCCAGGTCTTTTAGAAACACAATGGAAACCTGCAGAAGTTTCTGCAGCTTCTTTTAAAATAAATCAAAGAACATAAGAGGTTGTAAGGGACCCTGAAAGATCATTCAGTCCAATCCCCCTGCCACAGCAGGGTCACCTAGATCAAGTCGCACAGGAACACGTCCAAACAGATTTTAAATGTCCAGAGAAGGCAACTCCACAAACTCCCTCGGCAGCCTGTTCCAGTGCTCTGTCACTGTCACTGTGAAGAAGTTTGTTCTCATCTTTATGTGAAACCTCCCATGTTCCAGCTTACACCCACTGCCCCTTGTCCTATCACTGGATGCCACTGAGAAGAGCCTAGCTCCAATCTCCTGATGCTCACCCTTTAAGTATTTATAAATATTAATAAGGTCACCCCTCAGTCTCCTTTTTTCCAAGCCTAAGAGACCCAGAAATAGGTGTGATTCAACTAATCTTAAAAATAGATCTGTGAAATTACTCCCTCAAATCACCTATTCCTCTCCTCTGACTATAAAGAGACACTAGTTGATTAGGCTACGTGGAAACTCTCACAGCATAGACATCAGAAGCTAGTTAATTTTTACCCTTGTTCCCAGTGCTTCTTCCGTCTCACAGACGTAATTCAGGTTAGAGGTGATTTATTGTCTGCCAGTAGAATACAGCCTAACACATCATTACCAGGGAACAATTTCCTGCTAGCATAGAAAGCCTAAAGAAGAAAAATTTATTAGAACGCTTACATATACATCATGTAGACACCCTTCCTGGAGATGATCCGCTATTACCTGTAAACGTTTAGTACATGCATATGTTTTGACTAATTAACATCTACATCCTACCTAGCAACAGTCATCTGTAAATCTCAGGATACTTAAACCCTAATTTTGTGTGATCTTCATCCCATAGTCACTAGGACATGTGCTAGTGGTGGACTTGGCAGTCTTAGGTTTACAGTCAGATTCGATTACCTTAAAGGTCTTTTCCTACCGACAAGATTCTGCTTTTATGAAACACTCTGTTGCTGTCTCTGCCTATTTCTTAGCTAAAATAAATCCAGCACAACAGCATCTTCTTCAGAGTTTCTCCAATATGCTGTATTCTTTCTGATAGATCTTACCTAGAGGGAATACAAGTTTATTACAGCTATCAGTTACAGATGGTACTGCCTGAAGTTCAAACCAGACCCAAGAGGTAAGGGACAAACTCTCAGTTTCAGCTGTTCCATCTGTAGGAACACGCTTGTTATTGTTATCGTAGCACTAACTCTGATGTACCAATCCTTTCAGGTGCTTGGAAGACCATAGAAATTTACAGCCCCCGTGAACTGCTGTGTCAAACCCAGTCTGCTTTTGGCTCTGATGATCGACTTGAAGGAGCCTTACTGGTAGAACAGGTCTGTCTCCTGCACAGAATTCTGTGGGGTTTTTTCTCCTGCGATCTATATGAGATAGATGATATAGATGATAGATCTCTATGAGATCACAGGAGAGAGGAGGAGTTTTATATGATAGTCTATAGCAGTCAGTTATCAAGAGTCTCATGATTTGTTGCAAGTTATCAACTTTTTAACGCAACTTTGCTTTTTTGGCACCTGATGAATAGGATCGATCAGACCTTATTGCAGATTTTAAGGCGTGATAAGCTATTCATTTTGACATCCCCGTTTCAGAAGTACCTTCTTACTGAAACTTTACTGTTTCAGGTTGAAAAAAGAGAGTGAAACAGTTAAACTAGCCAGTAACATCTGAAAACGCAGGCTGTAAGGGCAACGAATCAGGGTTGAATCCACCGCACGCGTCTGCATGTACCGAGCTGCACAGTCTGCCTTCTGCAAAGCCTGAAAGCTTAATTGCTGAAGTTTTAAGACGCACGCTCTTTAGCAGAGGAATACTGATGCAAGATGCTCCATTTTTACAATTGAGCTAAAATAAGCCGCCTTTGAAAGTGCAAAGAGAGCATTTTCCAGGCAAAAACCCTTTGAATGCATCATCATTTTCCTATTTAAATGTTTGAAGAGACTTGTTTTGGTTTGGAAATATGTTTAGCGTCTTTATATTTGGAATAAATGCAGATGTGCTATTTAGGATAAATAATTGCTGAAGGAGACATCATGAATCTGAAATTGCTTGATCAGAAAGTTGAGAATGTTTTCTCCCTCAGCATGACTTTTGATTCAAACCACACATTTCTGGAATGGATCCTTTATCTTAACCTTGCCTTTTGACATTTTGGATTAGGCTCATGGAAAGAATTACATAAACCTACTTCTCTACCCATCCATAGATTTGGTGTTGATAGAGAGCAGAATGTCCTATTAATTTCCTTCTATGAAAGATCCTAACACAAACGCCAGCTCTTATCACTGTATTGCTCTGTAGACCAAGGTTCATTTCTCAGGCATGCTGAAATATGAGTGAGAGAACAGCTGATCCACCTAGGATCAGCAGAAAGTTTTGTCTTTACCTCTTTAAACTAAACAGAATGTTTGCTTTTTGTAAAGTTTATTTCTGTTTATAAACTCATTGCCAGTTCCCCAAGGGCCTCGTTCAGTTAGAGGAATCGAGTCTGCAAATAATTCAGCTTTGGAAGCTTGGGAGAGCAAATAGTCGTTCCTTGTGTCACCCGCACGCGTAGCGGACGCTCCATGGACTTATTCCAAATGCTAATTCAGATGGGAACATTCCCTGAGGAAAGCACAGGACGGCACTGCAGGACACCACATAAATTTTCATCAGTGCAGAGCAGGAGGAAACAGCTATCAGGATGCAATTTACATCATCCTAGTGTCAACCTCAAGCTAAAAAAGGGGAGATTTTGACTGGATCTTATGATGAAACTCCTCCCTGGGAGAGTGCTAAGGCACGGGAGCAGCTTGCCCAGCAAGGCTGTGGGTGCTCCATGGATGGAGCTCTGGCCAACCTGGTCTGGTGAGAGGTGTCCCTGCCTATGGCAGGGGGTTGGGACCGGATGATCTCTAAGGTCCCTTCCAACGCAACACGTTATCTGATTCTATGAAATGATTATTGAATGTTTAGAACAGCGGTGGGTTTTCAAAGCAGTTAGAAGATTGCACCTTACGGTAGGCTGAAGGCAGTAAGGATCACTTCCTTAAATCGTAGACATAGAAGCAAACCTAGAAGAGAGCTGTGTCAAGGTCCAATTCACACTGGGGTGAAAAAGCTCTATGGCCAAAGTTCTTTCAAGTAACAGAAGTATGTTGGCTCTCCACACCTGAACAACTGGATTCTGCTTCTACCAGAACTCCGGGTGGCCACTGATGATGAAGTTACTGGCTCAGACTCACTTCCTAGGGGAAAAGGCTTGATCAGGCTTGCTCCACTGACCAGGTCTCAGCTCAGGATGCTGTTCAGCATCTTCAGAGCTGTGGCCTAACCCACTGTAATTTGTGTGAGCTGTTCTAGTTTCTGGAGGAGAAAGAGAGGGTGTCCTGCATGCTTGAGGGTCTCTAACAGAAATCTCTCAGCCACAAATCGGTCTTTTCAGACTCCATCCTTCAAGGCAGTTATAAAAGGCCTTGACTGAACTCACCAACAAGTAGGGTCTGGTTGAAGCAATGAAGGTTGAGGGCAGCCTCAGTTGCAGTGACCATGAGGTGGTAGAGCTCAAGATCTCATGTATCAGGAACAGAATACCTAGCAGAATCACAACCCTGGACTTCAGGAGGGCCAACTTTGGCCTTTTCAAGCGATTGCTAGGGGAAATCCCATGGGACAGGGCACTGGCAGGTAAAGGGCCCAAGAGAGCTGGTTAACATTCAAAGACCACTTCTTTCAAGAACAAAATGAGAGCATTCCAACAGGTAGGAAGTCAAGGAAGGGAGCCAGAAGACCAGCATGGTTAAACAGGGAGCTGTTGGGCAAACTGAAGAGGAAGAAAGTCTATAGGTCATGGAAGGAGGACATGATTATAAGGCTCCAGTTAGAGAATGTAGGGATGCAACTAGGCAAGCCAAGGCCTCCTTGGAATTAAATCTTCCAAGACAGGTCAAGGGCAACAAAAAGGGCTTCTTCAAATACACTGCACGTAAAACTAAAACTAGAGGCAATGTAGGCCCCCTGCTGAATGAGGTGGGTGCTCTAGAGACAGAGGCTACAGAGAAAGCAGAGACACTGAACACCTTCTTTGCCTCTGTCTGAACTTCTGGGGGCTGTCCTGATATCAAACCCCAAACCGCTGAGGTTCCAAAGAAAGTTGGAACAAAAGAGGAGTTTGCCTTGTTGATGAGGACTGGGTTTGGGATAAGTTGAGCAAACTGGATGTACACAAATCCATGGGTCCTGATGGGATGCACCTGAGAGTTCTAAGGGAGACAGCGGAAGTCATTGCTAGGCCACTCTCCATCACCTTTGCTAAGTTATGAGGATCAGGAGAGGTGCCTGGGGACTGGAGGGCAGCAAATGTCACTCCAATCTTCAAAAAGGATAAGAAGGAGGACCCAGGTAACTATAGACCGGTCAGCCCTCACCTCCATCCCAGGAAATGTGATGGAACAATTTATCCTAGATGCTGTCTCCAGGCACATCAAGGACAAAAGGGTCACTAAGGACAATCAGCATGGCTTCACCAAAGGGAAGTCATGCTTGACTAACCTGACAGCCTTTTATGAGGGCATAACCAGGTGGAGAGATGATGGCAGAGCAGTGGATGTGGTCTATCTTGACTTCAGTAAAGCATTTGACACAGTCTTACACAGAATCTTTGCAGCCAGACTGAGGCAGTGTGGACTGGACAATTGGGTAGTGAGGTGGAACATGAAGTGGTTGCAGGATGGAAGCCAGAGAGTAGTGGTCAATGGGACAGAGTCTAGTTGGAGGCCTGTATCTAGTGGAGTGCCCCAAGGGTCAGTACTGGGACCAGTCCTATTTAATCTATTCATTAATGACTTGGATGAGGGATTAGGGTGCCCTGTCAGCAAGTTTACTGATGACAAAAGCTGGGTGGTGTCACTGACCTCATTAATGTTTATAAATATGAAAAGGGCAGCTGTCAGGAGGACGAAGCCAGGCTCTTCTCATCTCAGGCTCTCTTGTCAGCTAATGATAGGACAAGGGGCAATGGGTATAAGCTGGAACATAGGAGGTTCCACATCTATATGAGAAGGAACTTCTTCCCAGGGAGGGTAACAGAGCAGTGGAATGGGCTGCCCAGGGGGGTTGTGGAGTCTCCTTCTCTGAAGACATTTAAAACCCACCTGTTTACATTCCTATGCAACTTGATCTAAGTGATCCTGTTTTGGCAGGGGGACTGGACTAGATGATCTTTCATAGTCCGTTCAAACCTCTAATGTTCTTTGGTTCTGTGAAGACACATACACAGATACACAGATCATTAGCGGTTGGAAGGGACCTCCAGGGGTCATAGAGTCAGACTTCTGTGCTCAAGCAGGATCATAAAACCTACCGCAGGTTACACAGGAACATATCCAGACAGGTCATGACAGTTTCCAGAGAAGGAGACATCAAAACCTTCCTGGACAGCCTGTTCCGGTGCTCTGTAACCCTTACTGTAAAGAAGTTCTTCCTCATGTTGAGAGGGAACTTTGTGCTCCAACGGACACCCATTGCCCCTTGTCCTATCACAAGGTGCAAGTGAAAAGACACTTCTTGACAGCCAGCTTTCATGTATTTATAGACAGTGATTAAGTCCCCTCGTAACCCCCTCCTCTCCATGCTAAAAAGTCCCAGGTCTCTCAATCTCTCCTCACAAGGCAAGCTCCCTCATCATCGTTGTGGCCAACATAATTGAGACATGGACACATAAGTAGCACAGAATTAGTCAGAGATATCTTTGGTTTTACTCATTTTCATCTTGTTTCTCTGCTTCTTTCTTTCTATTCTTTCTCTTTGAATATAACGAAATTACTTCTGTGTAGACTGTGGATGAACAGCTCTTAAAGTCTGACCATCTCTTACAATCTCACGGCTAATGAGGTTGCCTAAGGCAAGTATCCCCAAAATAACTTCTCTCACAGTACAGGGTACCCTAGATGTAATTTGTTTTTGTTGAGTACACTTTATTTCATATACACACCACATACTTACTTTCAGATTACTTTAATAAGCTTTGAAAACCGTCTGTTTGCTAAAGCATGACTGTCTCCCACCTTTTCTCATGCTTCAAAAGCAGTAAGCTCAGCTTCACTTACTGGAGGCAGAAATTACCTTTCGAGAAGTTATTGAAACTAATGACTGCAATTTCATAGTGTTCCGCAAGGCGCGGTGACGTTTCCTCTTGCTCTAATGAGCCACTAACTGCAAAAGCTTGTTTTGACTGCATTAAGAAGTCATTTACAAGGGAAGTTTTTTCTTTAATAACCAAAGCAGAGTTCCTTCACCTGGAACTTTTTTGAGCTATTCAAATGTTAATAAAGTTATTCACGTCGCTAATTGTTCATTGAAAAACAGGCACAAACAGTTAATTGAGGAGCTTATCAGAAATAAACTTTTAAATTAGGTCTTAGGTGCAAAATAGTTACAGAATCACCGACTTACTGATTAGACCTCTGAGATCATCAAGTCCAGCCTGTGACCTGACATTATGACATTAGCAAGACCATGGCTCTAAGTGCCACTACCAATCTTTTCTTAAATGCCTCCAGGGATGGTGACTCCACCACTGCCCTGAGCAGTCCATGTCAGTGTCTAATCACCCTTTCCGTGAGAAATTGCTTCCTAGCATCCAACCTAACCCTCCCCTGGCGCAGCTTCAAGCGATGATCAACATGGTTCAGGTCACATATCAACATTTAATTCATAGCTAAAGGTGTTCAACGTCAGTGATCACGAACTTGTAGTCAGTGATCATGAAATGTGCACAACAATGTTCTTTTCTGATTCTCCTACTTCCTTTTTTCCATATAATGATTTAAATCATAGTAATTATTCCTTGACTCCTGGTGTTTCTTATTCTGTTATGAAGAGCATCAAACTCAGTGTACATGGGACATCTCTACCTCAGCAACTGAAGGAGTTAACAGCAGTCACAGCCCTTTTTCTTGACTGGGCAAGCTGATGCACAAGCAGGTACCCTGGCTGCAGTGTATGAGAATGAGGCATAGACCAGAACTTACAATGAAAAACCCACTACAGCTTACACTGTGTTAGAACAAAAATATTTTACAGAGAAGTTTTTGAGATAAGTTCCTGCAGTCTTTAATCCTGTATCTACAGCACAGAAATCCCTGAAACACTGCTTACTTCTGTGACTCCTTGTCCCAAAATTCATGTGGTAGTCTCCAAACCTATTGAGGACATTGGATTAGGAAACACCTCTGTCAAGCAGCTAATTATACGAATGTGCTACCGTTTGATGGCATAGTCACTTTGCCTTGCCTTTGCCTTTTTGTGCCCGAGTCATGCAGATTCAACCCTCTGTAAGCTGCAGGTGGACACCATCACATGGTGACACTAACAGGCCCCGCTGCTGAAGAGCACCAGAACCAAAAGTTACTCAATCGTTGCTAGAGTTTAGCTTTGAAAACTCTCTGCATTAGCTCAGCCCTGCAGAACTGATCATAGGAGGTTCCACATCAACCTAAGAAGGAACTTCTTCACAGTGAGGGTGACGGAGCACTGGAACAGGCTGCTCAGGGGGGTTGTGGAGTCTCCATCACTGGAGATATTCAAGACCCGCCTGGACGAGTTCCTGTGTGACTTAGTCTAGGTGATCCTGCTGTTGCACACCTCCTGACCCAATACAAGCTAATGTACAGCCTTGATGACCTAGGAGGCAAACTCCCAGGGGTTACTGGTACCCAGTACAGCTCCCCTTTACCTCAAGTGGGGTACACAGTCCACTCTCTTCCCACGACGCAGGCAGGATGTAGCCATCATGTGGACATCACATGATGTATGTGATCATCAAAGCTCCCTGTACACCCTGTCATTCTGCTGCCATAGACTGGAACTTGCTGTTCAGGTTTGGCTGGCAAACACCAAGGGAATGCTTGATACAGGCTTCAGCCTCTCCTCTGTGGAATTCTCGAAAACTACTTTTTTTTGGCTTCTACTGCTGAAAACATACAGTGAGACGCAAACATTGCTCATGCCATCAGTTCTGAGGGTTTTATTGTAAATTTTGCCCAATTTCATAAAGGAAAAGGCCACATGCACTGGAGGACAAAGGCTGCCTACCTCTTGTTTATCGTGTGTGTGTACAGACGTCATATATTCAATTACTGCACGTATTCACAGGTTCCACTTTACAAATTTACATCATGACTTCCAAAATACACCCTCAGCTCTCACAGATCCTATGAAACTGACAAGGAAAAGATTACAAATATCTTCTTTAAACCAGACTCAAGGATCACAGTATCACAGTAATTCCAGGGTTGGAAGGGACCTAATAGATCATCAAGTCCAACCCTTACCACAGAGCTCAAGGCTAGACCATGGCACCAAG
>JAOXOE010080677.1:0-27606 GCA_028565055.1 Phoeniculus purpureus
TGGCTCCATCCTCCTGACACCCACCCTTCCCATATTGATCAACATCCATGGGGTCACCCCTCAGGCTCCTTTTCTCCAGGCTCAAGAGCCCCAGCTCCCTCAGCAGGGAGATGCTCCCCTCCCTCCATCATCTCTGTGGCTCTATGCTGGGCTCTCTCCTGCAGCCCTGTGTCCTTCTGGAACTGAGGGGCCCAGAGCTGGACACAACATTCCAGATGCGGTCTCAGCAGGGCAGGGCAGAGCAGGAAGAGAACTGCTCTGGATCTGCTATCAACCCCTTCTGATCCACCCCAGGATGCCACTGGCCTTCTTGGCCACAAGGGCCCACTGCTGGCTCATGGTCATCCTGCTCTCCATCAGGACCCCCCAGGTCCCTTTCTCCTACGCTATACATACTGATTTCTGGAGAACACTTCCTTTTCAGGATTTCCTTTGACCTCTGTCTCCCACTCTAAGCCAGTAACATTTTACAGTTCAGAAGAGCTAGTGTCTGATTGTAATATTTTATAACTACCAAAGTTACTTAGGAGATTAAAAAAAATCGTAAAAACCCTCTAAACCTACAGAAGGTTTCATTATTATCCCAAATTCAGCAAAATATCAGGCACATGTCTGAAAAGAGATCTACCCAGTAAAATAGTGATTCATTACGGAAGAGTTGGGGGCAAGACAGATCAAGGTAATGATTGCTGTCATCATCAGCTTTCTCCCATGTGACTTCCTACTGAACGCCTACTCTGAGAATCTGCAGCGCACCGATTCCTAACTCACGATGCTGATTGCAATCAGGGTCCATCACTGCTTTGCATCCTTTGGGCGTCATCAACGTTCACAGCACTTGGTGAGCTGGAGGGTTTCGACTCCACCAAAGCAGGCGCAACGCTCACACTTGTTTTATAGCTAAACTCTCTGAATGAATGAATGAAAACCACATCATCGGATCTCCCCGCTGTAGTTTTATACTCATCCAACTCCTGGTAGGGTTAATCCCAATGAGCATACAGGGATTCAGGGGAAAATGAACAAACACCGCGTCTCCGTCCCTCCATGAAAATACTTTGGTTTCCCTAAGTAAGTTTTCAGGCAGGAAAACCTCACTGATTATTTGCAGTACCAGTGATACAGAGAGTACAGACAGCCTTCAAAATTATGTGTAGCCAGTTCTGGGTCTCTCAGTTCCAGAAGGTCATGGAACTGCTGGAGAGAGCCCAGCACAGAGCCACAAAGATGATGGAGTGGAACATTTCCCTGATGAGCAAAGGCTGAGAGAGCTGGGGCTCTTGAGCTTGGAGAAAAGAGAGATTGAGGGGTGACCTCAATAATGTTGATAAATATGGGCAGGGTGAGTGTCAGGAGGATGGAGCCAGGCTCTGCTCAGGGGCACCCAGTGACAGGACAAGGAGCAGTGGGTGTGAGCTGGACCAGAGGAGGTTCCCCATCAATGTGAGAAGACCTTCTTCACGGTGATGGTGCCAGAGCCCTGGCAGGGGCTGCCCAGGGGGTTTGTGGAGTCTCCTTCTCTGAAGACGTTTCAACCCCTCCTGGGCATGTTCCTGTGCAACTGGATCTAGGGGATCCTGCTGTGTTGGGGGAGATTGGGCTGGATGATCTTTCGAGGTCCTTTCCAATGCCTATTGTTCTGTGATTCTGTGATTCTGTGTTAATTCCAGGAAGAAAGAGGTAACTGACATGAATCTAAAGTGGACAGACAGCGTTACTGCCCAGCCCCTTCTGCCCAGCTGAGCTCTGTGTCCCATCTGTTTCAGCTCTGATCTCACCTGCAAAACATTTTCGGAACTAAATCGTAAAGTGAATTTAGGGAAGGGATTTTCATTGCTCTTTGAAATACCTGCTGGTCTTCTAATCACTGCAAAGCTAGTAGCTGGTGCATCACCACATCCCAGGATGTTCTACAGTTAAACCGTATTATAGAGGCAAAGTGAAGTTTGGGAAGCGCTGCCGGGTTTGACATCAAATTACTCTGTTCTTTGCCGTTGGAGTGACAATCTCTGAGGGCAGTTGTGATAAAAGGCTAAATGATAGTTGGATGAAACAGCTAATTGCTGTTTTACATCCGTGGGGTCTAATTATCGATGCTGCAGCCGTTTTTCACGCCTTGGTGATTGATGTGCTTCGAGGGACGTATCTAAGCACTGAACCAGACTGTACCGTCTGCGTCTTGGAACCTCCCGAAGGAATTTTAATTGCTGTACTAACATCTTCGTGCTGACTAAACATAGAAGAGGACTATAAGGACCTGATAACATTCTATTAATGTCCCCACATTTCTGTCTGTTGCCGCAACGTTCTCTGTCAGCCATTCTCAGTTGCACTGCTGCTTGTCCTCGGATAAATCAGGACATTTATGTCTCAAAGGAGGGATAAAAAACCCTCAAAACCCCAGAATTGCAGTAAATTTTTCTTTCCTTTCTGCTTTCCCCCAGCCCACACCATTTAAAACTCAAAGCTGCTGCCAGAGAAGATTGATCATCTCATTGCACTGCAAACAGATGATCCCAGCTCACCCTCTCCTTCACCAAGCAGAGAGAAGGCTCTCAGAAACTTGCTTGAATGAATCCTGACACGTAAAAGTTCTCACACTGCGCCCGTGGAGCCGGGCCCTGCGTTTAAAGCCCCCTTCATTCAAACCCACAGATATTCCAACTCCCCACCTTATTTTCCCTACCAGAAAGGCAGCGGACATCTGCTCCTTGTTAATCCCGCCGGTGGGTGCAGGTTTTTGGGTTTTGCACGTCTCCTAAAGACACTCTGTGCGAGCCTGAGCGGTCCCGACGGGTGAGGCTATAAATACGAGCTGAAGGCACTGCAACAGGGCAACAAAGATTGGGGAAACGGCTTAAAAACCCCCCCCACAATCTAACGTTCGATGAAATCGCTCCTGCAACAGAGAACAAGACACAACCCTCTGCAACAAAGAAGCTTATTTTTCCCCTTGTTTGAGGAAGGTAGTAGATAAAACTCTGATAGCAGTAGAAGTCTGTTTCGTAGGTATAAAGATATCAAAGTAGTTCCATAAATGTATGGAATGTCTAGAAAATTAGATATAAACATGCAGAATGTCTAGAGAAATATCTAAAGAGATACGAAAGAGCTAGAGAAACGTGGAAAAATATAGAGAATATCTAGAAAAACATAGAAAAAGATGTTAAATAGCTAGAGAAATAGAGGAAACAGAGCATCCAGAGAAACGTAGAAAAACATAGGAAGTGTCTACAGAAATGTAGAAAAATGTGTCGAATCTCTAGAAAAATGTAGAGAATGTATAGACTGTCTACAGAAATATAGAAAAATGTGTAGAATAGAAGTGTATAAAATAGCGAGATAATTAGATATAAATACAGAGATGGGAATATATCAACACGTACAGTCTATTTTCATAAAGACATTTCTCGTGTTAACAGCCCAATTTCCAGAGGCAAAGCGCTAATTTAAAAAGCAGGAAGAAAATGCTGTCTTGACGATAGCGGAGAGTGTTTTCATCTGATCGAATCTTGTCCCCTTTTACTTAGATCTTAATTTTTGATTTCCCAGAAACCAGTGAGTAGTTCTTGCCCTTCGATTATCAACTGCTCTTATTGCCCTTCGATTCCAGCTACTGTTGTTGCCCTTCGATTATCAGCTGCTGTTATTAACCTTCAATTCCAACCGCTGTTTCTACCCTTCGATTCCAGCTGCTGTCATTGCCCTTTGATTCCAACTGCTGTAGTTACCCTTTGATTCCAACAGCCATCATTTCAGAAGTAAAAGCCATAGATTTATTTACACAGTCAGGAGCGTTAAAGCCGGCCCCTACGTTTTCATTTTAGCTGCCTAAAAAACCTTCTGTGACCGTGGCAGCGGCTCTCGGCAGAGTTGCCGTCTCGCTAAAGGGATTTGGTTACCACTTAACAAAAACCAGTCCAATATTTTTAAGAAAATGATGAATAATTTATGAATAAAAACAAAAACACCCACTGAAACGGCAAATAATTTACTCACCCCAGGCGTGTAGCCGAGGAGAACATCCTCGCAGCCAGACTGGAGGCTCGCCGCTGAAGTGCTGCACGTTGAGTGACAGCTCAGGTTTTTCTCATGGCAAGAAATTTCACTGCGAGTCAAGTGGAGCTAATCCTGCTCAACCCTTTGATTTATCTAGAGCTCCCTAGGTAAGTCAGGGGGTTAAGGCTTTGCTATGAATTTATTTCTCTTTAAAATAAGCCCCCAAAGAGAAGGAGGTGACTGTAAAGGCTGCAGGAGCTTTCTGGCTGAGAGCAGCAAGGAGCAGCAGGGTACGCTCCAGACACTGTGTTGAGCTGTGTTAGGAAGGAGCCTCCAAACGCATTTTACCACGTACCTTTGCCACGGGCCTCCCGCTCTCGCTGCGCTGAACGCTCTGCTTCTGCTTCCTTCCCATAAGTGAACCTTCCATCGGGGGATTCAAGACGTGAGGGGTCTTGCTTATATCGAACAGCCAAGGCACGTTGGCAGGGGCGGTACTTTGAAAGCCTTAGAATCGTTTTTCCTCCCTCTCCAACGCAACATTAGATGGGACTTTGGCTCTCTGCTCACGCGGTCCTGTGTGCCCACCCAGACACAGAGACCCTGCGTGTAGGTCTAGGGGGTGAGTGGCTGGTGCTGAGATTAGGTTCTACCCTGTACAGCCTTGTAGGTTCCCTTACACAGCAGTAGGACAGAGCTGTGCGTGACCTGCTGGTCACTTGTGCCTGGTTGTTGGTAGCTCTTAAAGGTTAAATGGTTAAAGACAGTTCAGAGACTCACACAATCCCAGAGTCATTTCTGTTGGAGGAGACCTTTAAGCTCATCAAATGCAATCACTGCCCTAGCGCTGCCAGGTCCCCACTAACCCCTGTCCCTCACCCCACAGCCCCACGGCTTTTCAGTTCTTCCAGGGCTAGGGACTCCACCACTGCCCTGGGCAGCTTGGGCCAGGCCTGAACAACCTTTTCTGTAAGGAAATGTTTCCTCATATCCAGCCTAAACCTCCACTGGAGTGACATTAAGGCTGTTTCATCCTGTTGCTTGTTCCTGGAGATAAGAGATTGACCCTCTCCTCGCTCCAGCCTCCTGAATTTCAGGGAGCTATTGAGAGCCAGAAGGTCTCCCCTGAGCCTCCTTTTCTCCAGTTCCCTCAACCGCTCCTCAGAGCACTGGTGGTGCAGCCCCTTCCCCAGCTCCACTTCCCTTCTCTGGCCCCTCTCCAGCCCCTCAGTATCATCTTGAGAGCAGGTTTCTTCTAAAGGACCATCGTAGCAGGCGTCTAAAGTTTTAGAGCTGTGCAGGCTCTTGGACATAAAATCTTCAAAGCTTTCAGCGGATGAGAAATCTATTACCTAGTTATGAAATAGTTTTGGAAGAACATTTGTTGTGAGCTGTCAAGAGAACCCAGAATAGCTAATACTGAATTTACACTTCAACGAGGGTTTAATTTGGAAATGCAACTGTGTAAAATCCTCCTCTCAGTTCTAGGGAGCGAACAGTGTAATTGATCTTCCTCTTGAGCTTTTCCCTTGCTCTTTGTTCTCATCTCACTTTGTCTGCCTCACATCAGGCTGGCCATGGCCACATGCACAGCTGACACTCAGCCCTGCAGGGGCCTCGCTGGAGCCAGCTGGAGGCAACTCTCGGTTCCCCCAAAACCTCGGGTTTGTCCTACGACAGCGCTTGCAGAGGGAATCTCCCCGAGGGGAGCTGGCTCTGTGTTTCCCCAACATGCCTCTCCTGGTCTATGTTAGAGGAAAAGCAAGCTGGGATTGGTACTGACATGTTTTTGTTAAGGAGGATTATTTAACAAAACCTCGGTTGTTTTCACACAATCACAGAACATCAGGGGTTGGAAGGGACCACTAAAGGTCATCCATTCCAATACTCCTGCCACAGCAGGATCCCCTAGATCCAGATGACAGAATGAGATGAGAAGCAGATGACCTGCTGTTTTATCTTTTCTCTACAGAGATGACACCAAGCAACTGGCAGACACTATTGCTGCGATTGACTGGGACCACAGCACTGCCAGGTGGACAAAACCACTTGCATCCTGGAAAGGGACAAGTCGTGAAGGATTGTACAACAGTTGTGTAAGTGCTATGGGCAAAGCAGCCTGCGCAGCCCAGACACCTCTCCCATACCTTGTACCGCCCTCTCGTCCCGGTGTAGCAAAGATATAGTGCCTACAGCTCATCTCTCTCTACTTCCCACACTCTCCTTTGTTTTATCCAGAGAGTAAAGAGCTTTTTCTGGGTTTTTTTAAGCTTTTCAATAATCTCATGGTCCTGTTTACATCAATAATAAACAGTCACAGAAGCACAGAACACTAGAGATTGGAAGGGACCTCGAAAGATCATCCAGTCCAATCCCCCTGCCACAGCAGGATCCCCTAGATCCAGTCACAGAATCACAGAACATCAGGGATTGGAGGAGACCTTGAAAGATCACCCAGTCCAATACCCCTGACACAGCAGGATCCCCTAGATCCAGTCGCACAGGAACATGGCCAGGCAGGTTTGAAATGTCTCCAGAGAAGGAGACTCCACAATCCCCCTGGGCAGCCCCTGACAGGGCTCTGGCACCCTCACCATGAAGAAGGTCCTTCTCACATTGATGGGGAACCTCTTCTGTCCCAGCTCACACCTGCTGCCCCTTGTCCTATCACTGGGTGCCCCTGAGCAGAGCCTGGCTCCATCCTCCTGACACCCGCCCTTCACATACTGATCAACATTCATGGGGTCACCCCTCAGGATCCTTTTTCCCAGCTCCAGAGCCCCAGCTCCCTCAGCCTTTCCTCCTCAGGGAGATGCTCCCCTCCCTTCATCATCTCTGTGGCTCTGCACTGGGCTCTCTCCAGCAGCTCTGTGTCCTTCTGGAACTGAGGGGCCCAGAACTGGACACAAGATTCCAGCTGTGGTCTCCCCAGGGATGATGTGAAAAGGACCTTCTTCATGGTGAGGGTGCCAGAGCCCTGTCAGGGGCTGCCCAGGGGGGTTGTAGAGTCTCCTTCTCTGGAGGTGTTTCAAACCTGCCTAGATGTTCCTGTGCGACTGGATCTGGGGGATCCTGCTGTGTTGGGGGTATGGGACTGGATGATCTTTGGAGGTCTCTTCCAATCCCTGTTGTTCTGTGATCCTGTGGTTGTGTGATCTAGGATCCGCAACAGTTTTTGTCCTGCTTCTTTAATTCTTAGCATGAGAACAATTTTCATGTCTCTAGGACAAGTCTGGAAAGTCTTCATCTCTCAAGGATTATTAAAGATTGAGAACAGCAGTGGAAGGACAACACCATGATCATTCCAGGCTGACCATCCATAGCAGCATCTGGCCTCGACATCCTCCCGGATGGGAATGGCCAGATCCCGGTGTTTGACACCCTGTGGTTTGAGGTACCTGTTCTGTCTCAGGTGGAGTCATGTACTTGACTCTTCAGAGAGGAGCTACAATGTCCTTTACTGGTCTGACAGAGCTCAGTGGTAGATGTGGCTGTGGCTGAACAGGGTTTGAGGGCAGGGTGCACTCTGTTGTTTATGGCAGAGAGAACAGGTTCAGGCAAAAACATTAAGGAAACCCTCTTGTTGAGTCAAGAGGTTCAGAAAGGATTCCCTTACTTTCTAAACTCCTTCTCAGAGAGGAGTCTAGGTGCAGCTGGACCCACTCCTGATCCCAGACTTGGTCAGCACACAGAATCACAGAACATAGAACATAAGGGTTTGGAAGGGACCTCGAAAGATCATCCAGTCCAATCCCCCTGCCAGAGCAAGATCCCCTAGATCCAGTCATTAGGGGTTGGAAGGGACCTCGAAAGGTCACCCAGTCCAATCCTCCTGCCACAGCAGGATCCCCTAGATCCAGTCATTAGGGGTTGGAAAGGACCTCGAAAGGTCATCCAGTCCAATCCTCCTGCCACAGCAGGATCCCCTAGATCCAGTCGCACAGGAACAGGGCCAGGTGGTTTTTAAATGTCTCCAGAGAAAGAGACTCCACAACCTCCCTGGGCATCCCCTGCCAGGGCTCTATCATCCTCACTGGGAAGAAGGTCCTTCTCACATTGATGTGGAACCTCTATCTACACACAAGCAAGTCTCACTTAGCTAAGGTCTCACAGTGCAGCATGCTCTTAGTCACTTACCCAGAGTGTCTTGTGGCAAGGAATCTCTGAATCTCGAGGAGCAACCTTGAGAGGGGTCTCTACTCAAGAGGTTCTGGTGTGCAGCCCCCGCTGCGCAGGGGAGGTCGGCAGGTCCTTAGTTCTCCACTACTTATAGAGTAAAGTGATGGACTTACAGCCCTATTTGTGCACAACCAAGACATCTAGTTCACTGCTCCAGATGGCCCTTGGCTACCATGATATTGTCCAATGTCTAAGTCCAGAGTAAGTTGTATAGATCCATCCCAAACCCCACTGGTGGTTAATCCTTGAATGAGGGCTGGTGGGGGGAAGGGGAAATCACCGCCACGTGTTCTCCTGTGAATGTTACATAAATTTGGTCTTTGGGTTGACTCACAGATGTGAGGTGCCTTCTCCTTGTAACTCTTCCGTTTGAAATGGTGCAGGCTGGGAGTCTGAGGGGAGGGCTCATGGCAAAAATCAAGCGAGTCCTTGAGAAATCATCCCGAGGCTAAGAAAGCCCTTTGTTTCCATAGAGCAGTTCTCTGCAGAGAAGTCAATGCTGCATTGTTGTTCTCTTAATAAGGGACACATTTTTTTTCCTCTTCTTCTTTCTCCTTCGTCAAGAGCTTGGTTTTATTAAATGCTGGGTGCTCTGCCCCATGCTGGGATAGGTTTTCTTAAGGATGGACAGATACTGATGAACCAGAGAAGGGCTGTGGAGCCCAGAACCATCTCTGCACTCGCAATTCAGGTAATAAATTCTGCTGCTTTATTTTCTCTTTCAGGAGGAGCAGTTATGGAGGCTGACCAGAAAAATCACACCAGTCAGGGCAGCTGCCTTGCTTGTACAGCAATTGCACTGGTTGAGCCGCACATCAAGCTTCTTGGTAGGTAAATTATAGAACCACAGAACATTAGGGATTGGAAGAGACCTCAGAAGATCATCCAGTCCAATCTCTCTGCCACAGGAGGATCCCCTAGATCCAGTCATTAGGGATTGGAAGGGGACCTCGAAAGATCATCCAGTCCAATCTCTCTGCCGCAGGAGAACCAACTAGACCAACTCTCACTGCATAGGAGCTCGGGATGGTCAGTGCTGCAGACTGAGCAGGTAAAGGACAGTGTTGCTTGTCTGACAGAGACAGCTTGGCCCACATTGCGTGACTGTATGGAAGGCAAATTGGTCAGATGAGGCTCATTGCATGTGGAGCACAGACAACCCAGACATCAGAGTTTAAACAGTTTACACAGTTTATTAGGGTTGGAAGGGGCTTTCAAAGGCCATTGGGCCTTCAAGGGCCATTCTTCTCAACATCCAGCCTAAACCTCCCCTGTTCCTACAGCCCAGGCTGGCCATCTCTGCAAGCAGACTGCTCACGTTCATGTTACTGTCTGACAGCATCTCTAGCTCTTCTCCAGCAAAACCATTCCTCAGCCACTCTGCTCCCAGCCTGCACCATTGTGAGAGGTTATCCCTTCCCAAGTGAAGGACCTTCCCAGTGAGGGTGACAGAGCCCTGGAAGGGGCTGCCCAGGGGGTTGTGGAGTCTCCTTCTCTGGAGACATTTCAAACCTGCCTGGCCATGTTCCTGTGTGACTGGATCTAGGAGATCCTGCTGTCGGTGGGGGATTGGACTGGATGATCTTTCGAGGTCCCTTCCAACCCTAATGTTCTGTGATTGTGTGACTCTGTGTTAGTCCTTGATGAATTTCACAAGGTTTCTCCAGCCTCTCTAGGTTGCTCTGGCACTCAGCTGGGCACACAGACCAGGCTGGAGAGCTGCCCTGCCCCAGCCACCGACTCCTGAATCTTAGGTGTCCTCTGCCATCTCCATCGTGCTTGAAGAAAATCATCCTGCTGGGACATGTCCAAATGGGACGATGTTTCCGAGATGTCCTGGCTTCGTCCCTACTTGCTCGGCTTTTTATCTCCCACTTCAAGGCAAACTGAGCATATTCAGGGATAGCAAAATAAAGGAGTTGGGACTTAGGAAAAGTAAGTCAGAGTCAGAATGATAGACATCAGATGGGGAGAGCAGGCACTTGGTCCCCTGCTCTGATCTCTTGAATAAATGTTGCTTAGACTGTTGAAGAATAAGCAGTGCTTGGGGGCAGGGGACAAACATCCTCCTAGCAAGCTTGGAGAGAGCACGGTGGGTGTTTTGGGGAGGTAGATCCCAGAATGATCATAGAATCATCCTGTCTGGAAGGGACCTCCAGGATCAGCAAGTCCAGCCCTCACCCCAAGAGCTCCCTAACCCCTACACCATGGCCTCAAGTGCTCCAGCTACTCTGTTTTTAAACACCTCCAGGGATGGGGACTCCACCACCTCCCTGGGCAGCCTGTTCCAGTGCCCAACCACTCTGTCAGCAAAGAGCTTCTTCCTCAGATCCAATCTAAACCTCCCCTAATGCAACTTGATACCATCTCCCCTTGTCCTAGCATTAGGAATTTGGGAGAAGAGACCAGCAGCAGCCTGGCCACAACCTCCTTTGAGGCAGCTATAGAGAGCAATGAGGTCTCCTCTCAGCCTCCTCTTCTCTAGAGTCAATAACCCCAGTTCCCTCAGCTGCTCTCCACAGGCCCTGTTCTCCAATCCTCTCCCCAGCCTCACAGCCTTTCTCTGGCCTCTCTCCAGCCCCTCAATGTCCTTCTGATCCTGTGGTGCCCCAAACTGGCCCCAGTACTCAAGGTGCGGCCTCCCCAGTGCTGAGTGCAGGGGGTCAATCCCCTCCCTACTCCTGCTGGACACACAGTGTCTGATCCAGGCCAGGGTGCCCTTGGCCTTCTTGGCCACTTGGGCAAAACAAAAGGTACTGGTTGATGGCATCACTCCCTGTACCTGCTGCTCTTCAGCTGCACTACAGCAACCCAGAGCTGCTGCAGCTCCACTAGGAACTTGCACCTCTGTCATCTGGTCTTGCTGCAGCTGAGCTCATCTTGCAGCGCTACCACAAGGTGATAAATTACCACCACAGTGTGACCAACGGAGCGGCTGGTAGGGCTGTGGATGTGCTTGTTCTCCATGCAAATGTCTACTTCCATAAATCCAAGCAAATTTTGTTTGTTTGTTCTCTGGAAACAATTACAGAGAAATAAGAAGGGCCCTTGTACAAATGGTCCTTGCTTCTGTCACCACTTCTGGTAAGAGCTCTGCTAACTGCTTTGGTCTGTCCCTGGCTTCTCAGAGGGACCATGAGGATTCCTTTGTCTGTGTCTGTGCTTTGCTGTGTTTATGGACCCTTCTCACATCATTTTCATTTGGTTTAGTGTCACAGGATCACAGAATTCTTTAGGTTGGACGCAAGTTGGACATCATCAAGTCTAGCCATTCCCCCAGCACTGCCCAGGTCACCACTAAACTCTCCCTCAAATCACATCTTCATGGCTTTTAAATTCCTCCAGACATGGGAACTGCCCTGGGCAGCCTGGGCCAGGCCTGGACAACCCTTTCTGTGAAGAGGTGTTTCCTCATGTCCCGTGGAGCAACCTGAGGCAGTTTCCTCTCGTCCTGTTACTTGTTCCTTGGTTGGACAGACTGACTCCCACCTCACTCCAGCCTCTTGTCAGAGAGTTGTTGAGAGTCAGAAGGTCTCCCCTGAGCATCCTTTTCTCCAGTTAAACCTCCCCAGTTCCTTCAGCTGCTACTAACAGCACTGGTGCTCCAGCCCCTTCCTTAGCTCCACTGCCCTTCTCTGGGCCCACTCCAGCCCCTCAGTGTCCTTCTGGGACCCAAAAGTGACCCCAGGATTTGAGGTGGGACCTCCTCAGTGCCCAGCACACGGTTCGTTAGGGTTAGACCGAAGAGATGCTTGCAGTGGTCCTGCTGGCCACCTCAGTGCTGACACAAGCCAGGATGCCATTGGCCTTCTCGGCCACATGGACACATGCCAGCTCATCTTCAGCCAGCTCATCTTCAGGCTGTTGAGTAACAGCTTCAGGTCCTTTTCTACTGGGCAGTTTCCAGCCACACTGGACTATCTGGTCTGGACTGGTCTGGACCAGACTGAACTAGTCTAGACTAGAATAAGCCTCTGCTTCTTCTTCATCCACGTTGGTCTGTTGAACATCTTCAGCAGGGTCTCCCCAGGCTGCTCTGTTCCGCTCGCTGAGGGCTGATACTCAGTGGTGCAAAGCCAGTGCAAACTGCTCATAGCAGCTCCTGAACAGCTCAAAGTAGCAGGTCTTGTGGTTTTTCCAAGAGGTTATTCTGTGTCCTGCAAGTACATGGAGCAAATAAGAAGGAATTGATGTATTTGAGGGTGGAATGACTTCTTTTCCATCAATAAGGAAGATTTGGGCTGTGATGAGTGGCTGCAAATGGGAAGTTTTTAAGTTTCTGAATGAAGTGTTTCTCTACCCTCTCTGTTTCTTGTTTTCTTACTGTTCACTGTTCCCTTAGGACAAAGGAGCTAGTCCAGTTCTTTCCTCAGAGTTGAGCTCTCTTCTGGCTCCTGATTAGCACAGGATTTCTGCCTTCTGTTGAGGGCACAGCTGTGGATTTGTTAGCCCCCTGGTGGTTTGGGACCATCCTGGACAACACCACATGAAGCATCTGTGTTGGTCTTGCGTTCTCAAGTGTTAAATCAGAGATGGATTCCTCACCATGGGAGCTTGGTGAGGGTTAGCTCTGCAACAGGAGTCACTGGCCATCACTTTTCACCCACAAATCAGTGTCCCATACGCTAGAGCAGTTGTAATCTTCCTCTTGATGTTGTCTTGCAACTTCTAGATCAACCTCTGGGTTGCAAAGGGTGGAATGTGACAATAAAACAGGCTCAGGGGCCACTCCAAGAAGCTTCTTCAAAGGGCACAGCCTGCTGTGGCAGTGGGATTGGACTGGATGATCTTTCAAGGTCCCTTCCAATCCCTAATGGTCTGTGATTCTGTGATAAACAGCGCAGCCAATGCAAACCAGTATCCAGTTTTAACTGGTGCACATCAAGAGAGAGGTGCTGAGGAGGAACTGACCCTCACTCCTGGTCACTGCCTGCTGAAGAGTCCACCCTTTGCAGGCACATTGGCAGCTTCTGAAATGAGCTGGCATGTGCCTTCCTTGGAGTGAGTTAAGCTGCAGGGGGAGAAGGGAGGAGCAACAACCGTTTGCTTCTAGCCTGGGAAACTCTTTTCCTGAAATACCAGACACATCCTGTGATAAGAGAAGGAGCTTGCAATGACAGTGGTTGGGGAGGAAGTTCATGTGAGCAAGTTCTGCTCTTGCTGTGCCTTTTTTGCTGACTGCCTGAGCCGGGCTCAGAGGAGGGGTGGGGAAAAGCCATCTTTGCAGGCAGTTGAGGTTGTTGCCCGTGAAAATCAAGATGTCCCTGGGTGATTGCCTGCTGAACTTTTACACGAGCAAACCGTGAGTGAGCAATGCTCCTTCTCCAGGCTGCTGCTTGTCATCTGCCCTGTAGAGGAACACCACGACGACGGACTGAGTGCTAGATTCATGAAGGAAGCCTGGACTCCAATTTCACAAGGTAAGATGCTTCTGTTTAGGGATGGACAGTAGTTTGCAGGACTTTCCCCATCTCCCCAATGAGCTGCCATGTTGCCCCAGGCAGAACTTCCTACTCACAGCTGTATGTGCAAGCTCTGGAGCAGAGAAACATGTGGAGAGCTCATGGTAAGCTGTGGGTCTGCTGGCTCCTCTTCTCTCTCACTGAAGCCCTTCCTGCAGTCTCTTTCCCACAACAAGACACTGCAGTCCTTGGCTCTTACCTGGATTCCTCTTGCTGTAATGATCATGCTGATTGAGCTCAGCTTTCCAAGACCATCTTGGATGGGTCTTTGTGTGATCCATCTTCTCTTCTGTCCCTCTCCATCTGTCATGATTTATTGTTTCCCATTTTAATAATTCATGAACAATACACCCCCCCCAACAAATATTGTGGCTCTTCCAATCCTCCGTTTCTAGCTGCATTTGATTCTAATGCCATTATTTGGCATCTTAATGCCTATTTAAACCTATTTGCCATCTTAACTTATTTACAGTCTTAAACCTATTTACCTTCCCACTGTTTGTTTTGTGTGGTTCTGGTGCCTTCATCACTGTTGTGCTGCCCTGCTGCAGTCCCCCCATAGCCACCGGCACTGCTGCTGTCATAACAACAGTGATTCTTCTATGTAGAGTCTTCTGCCACTAGACTGCAAAGTGCTTTACAAAGGGAAGACAACGTCAAGGGAGCACAAGGGGCAGCGGGTGTGAGCTGGAACAGAGGAGGTTCCACATCAGTGTGACAAGGACCTTCTTCCCAGTGAGGGTGACAGAGCCCTGGAAGGGGCTGCCCAACGTCTCCTTCTCTGGAGACGTTTCAAACCCTCCTGGCCATGTTCCTGTGTGACTGGATCTAGGGGATCCTGCTGTGGCTGGGGGAATGGGACTGGGTGATCTTCAAGTCCCTTCCAATCCCTAATGCTCTGTGATTCTGTGTGATGATGGCAAACAGGGACAAGGAGACAGAGAGCATGAAGTGACCTCTGTGTGCAAATGCAGGGATGGAAACAAGCACCCCAGCACTGTCCCCACAGTTACAGGTTCTGTCTATAAGTCCCATAGACAGAAACTCTCCAAAATCAAATGGAGCTCATTAGTCTGAATCTCACAGTTGACTCAATCCTCTGGTTTTCATCTAGAAAACAAAGCAATTCACATGTTCAGAGACAGTTAACAATTCAGTCCCTTCCTGATTTAATGGAGGAGAAAGTTGGCTTCGGTCTGGTTCCATGTGACAGAAAGGGCAGAGGAGGAAGATGGAAAACAACTTGGTTTTCCACATTTTACCTTGGACTCCAGTGGGATTACAAGGTTTTCTCTCCCAGGTCTGTGGTTGCTTTTCCAGATGGCAGGGAACAGTGATGAAGTTTGAACACAGAGAGGCAAAACCCCACGTCAGTGTAGCTAAAGGATGGCTACAACTTACTGCTGCAACACCTCTCTGCATGGCACAGACCCTCGTACAAGTAGAGTGAATCCATCTGTTCCTAGAGCATCCTCAGCTCTACCCCTCAGAATATAGAGCAGGGCCCAGGGGATGCAGGGACAGCACTCAGGACCTTCCTTATGTCTTGGTACTATAAACTTCTATTGTTTTAAACATTATTTGCTGAACTGAGATACAAGTTGTGTATCTCAAACTAAGGCTCTGTGCCGGGGTATCTGCACGTAGCTGCTACCTCTGTTAAATGCTGGGGGTTTGCAGAGCTCTGCTGCTCTGGGGAAACCCATACTGGGTGAAGTCTGGTTACTGACAAAACAAATAGTGAGCACATTGCTTCATACCAAACCCTACAGTCACAGAGACATCAGCACAGCAAGGAAAAGGAAATAGCAGGCTATAAAGTCTCTTTTGTTCTCAGAATTAAAATAGGCTGCAGATAGATGAGAGACAGCTGCTTTTGGTGGGATGATGGAGCCACAACGAATGGAACCTAATGCCAAAAGACACCAGGGAGAGTGGGTGCTGCTGCTGCTGCCAAGACCTGTCCAGCAGTATTGACCTTGGTCATCTTAGAGAGGACGTCTGGGTGTTGAGCAGAGTTGTGTCTACTAACAGCCATTGAGCTAAACATTGAGCTAATGTAAGATGTGTGGCCAATGTTTTTATCACAGCCTTTCACCCTGCTTCCAGAGCAGGGAAGGAAGCTGTTCCCATCAAAACCAGTCCAGATGTGAGAACTCTAATGGAAGTTTGATCTTGGGTTGGTCACAGTGGGGCCAACTGTAAAGGACAGCAGAAAATATCCTTCTCTACTTTGGAACTCAACACTGTCTGTGCCAAGTTGATCAGCAACTTACTGGTTTGGAATAGCTTTTGTTACATCAGCTGTCTGAAAACAGAGTTGAATTCTTGAATTCAACTAATACAGACCAGTCAGTTCCTCTCTGCATTGTTGGCTGTTCTGTAGGTCTCTTGCAAACACCCTCCTGTGCCACCTCAGAATTACAGACTGATTGAAGCTGGCAAAAGCCCTCTGAGCTCATCCAGCCCAACCCAGGACCTAACATCACCCCCGTGGCCAGACCAGGGCACTCAGGACCACAGCCAGGCTGTCCTTCAACACCTCCAGGGATGGGGACTCCCCCACTGCCCTGGGCAGCCCAGTCCAGGGTCTGATCACCCTTTCCAGGAGGAAGGGCTTCCTGACATCCAACCCAGCTCTTCCTTGGCAGCTTCAGATCTTGATGCTGGATGCCTGGGAGAAGAGCCTGACCCCCACCTGATTACAACTTCCCTTCAGGGAGTTGTAGAGAGGGAGAAGGTCCCACCTGAGTCTCCTCTTCTCCAGGCTGAACACCCATAGCTCATTCAGTCTCTCCCCCTCAGCCTTTCCCTCTAATCCATTCCCCAGCCTCATTGCCCTCCTGAGAACCAGCGTTACAGTGATCGATTTGAATGGGAAGTGGTTCCTCAGCTCAGATCATCCTCTCTCTGGACTTTTTTGACCTTCACACTGTATGTAGAATTCCACATATCACTACATCCCCCCTCACCCTCCTAGTTTCTTTCATAATGTGCCAACAGAACATGTTTTCAACACTAATGATTCATTTGGGAACATCGCTCTGGTAACTGCTCTGCCCAGTGCTGCTGGGGTCAGCAACGGTTCAGGTTTCACGTTCCACATCTGTTTCTTTGCGGTGTTGAAGTTTTCTTGACCGAGTTTAGTTTTATCAAGCAGATGGCAAAGTGCTGCTTTTGCCTGGTTGTTCTGGATAACTGACACCAAACTTTGCCTTAAGCAAACTGGGCAAAGGAAGAGGTGCCACTTGGCAACTCTTGGCTACCTGTAAATCCCTCTGGACTCCTCTCCCTTCTGAAAAGCAGCTGGTTGTTTCTGACCCTTTAATCACCTGCTGGTACAAAGCTGCTGTCTGGTCCAGCGCTTCATTCCTGCCTCGGCACAGCCTGGTGTCTGTAAGGGGCTTCAGAAGGGCACCACTCAAAGACGCATGAAAATAGCAATAAAAAAGAATGATGGGTCCCCCAGCAGCGGATCTTTGTGTCAGACACGCTGCTCTGATCACACCGTCAGCCAGCAGCTCAGCGTCTCTGCTTTTACTGAGTAACAAACTCATAAATTGTTAGTCTTCGAAGTTTTATTATTGGGAGAAACTTGGCTTCTATTGGGTCCTCTGAAAGAGATGCTTTTCCTTCCCTAAAGCAGCGGCAGGCAGACCCTGTAACTGCCTCTGAGGGATCACAGAATCACTCTGGTTGGAAAAGACCCCTGGGATCATCGAGCCAAACCATCAAACCCTACTCTGCAAGGTCACCCCTAAACCAGATCCCCCAACACCACATCTGAGCGACTTTTAAACACATCCAGGGCTGGGGACTCAACCCCCACCCTGGGCAGCCCATCCCAGGGCCTGACCACTCTATGCAGGAAGAATTTCTTCCTCACGGCCAGTCTAACCCTCCCCTGGTAGAGCTGGAAGCCCTTCCCTCTGCTTCTGTCACTCATTCCCTGTGAGAAAAGCCCAGCACCAGCATCTCCGCAGGGTCCTTTTAGCTAGTTGTGGAGAGCGATGAGGTCTCCCCTCAGCCTCCTCTTCCTCCAACTAACCAGCCCCAGCTCTCTCCATCTCTCCTCATCGGATTGATGCTCTGGGCCCTTCCCCAGCTTCACTGCCCCCCTCTGCCCTTGCTCCAGCCCCTCGATGTCTCCCTTGTACTCAGGTGCTCAAAACTGGACCCAGTGCTCAAGGTGGAGCCCCCCCGCCCAGTGCTGAGTGCAGGGGGACAATCCCCTCCCTACTCCTGCTGAACACACAGTTTCTGATCCAGGCCAGGATGCCACTGGCACCTGGGCACCCTGCTGGCTCATATTCAGCCACCTGTCGATTAGAACCCCCAGGTCCCTCTCTGCCAGGCTGCTCTCCAGCCACTGGAGGCTGGATCAAGGCTGCAGCCAGGCCTGCAGCAAACACATGGAAAAATTCCTGCTGGACACGATGCCAAAGCTGTAACCTGTTCCAGACATTCAAGATCAATTTGTGATTTCTGTTTGACCTCCAAACACAACCCTACAGTTGTTCAGTGTCTTTGTGCCACAAACCCTTTCCTGGATTGATGTGAAATAGAGATGTTACATTTCTGGTGACCAAAAAAAAAGGGGGAGGTGGAAAAAGAAGTCATCATGCGATAGGGTCAACTGCAAGAGAAGTTTTAGCTGCATCAATTCATCCAGACCCTCCTTTCTGCTGCCTGAGCTCTTGGTTAAGGTACCCGCAGTGTGAAAAGTCGATGCATTTCACTGAGGAAGTGTTGAAAGGCAACGATTTTCATAGCAGGGTGAGACTTTGACACTGCCATCTCCCTCCTTTCTGCCAAGTCTGCCAGAGTCTCTGCAGAATTTCATTTTCAGTGAATTTGAATAAGGTGGTGAAAAATCTTGCCACGATATCTCCCTCCGGTTCCTTCCAAATAGCTTTAGACTGGAAGGTTTTAATCATAGAATCACAGACTGGCCAGGGTTGGGAGGGACATTAAAGATCATCCAGTCCCAACCCCCCTGCACAGGCAGCGACACCTTCACCAGAGCAGGTTGCTCAGGGCCCCAACCAACCTGCCCTTCAACACTGCCAGGGATGGATGGGGCAGCCACAGCTGCCGTGGGCAACCTGTTCCAGCATCTCAGCACCCTCACAGCAAAGAATTTGTTCCTTATGTCCAACTTCAATCTCCCTTCTTCAAGTCTGGAACCCTTTCCCCTTGTCCTCTCACTACCAGCCCTGTCAAAAGCCCTCCCCCTGCTTTCTTGCAGCCCCCTTCAGAGATTGGGAAGCTGCTGGAAGGTCACCTCAGAGCCTCCTCTTCTCCAGGCTGAACAACCTGAACTTTCTCAGCCTGTCCTCAGTGACGAGGTGCTGCAGCCCTCTGATCATTTGAGTTGATCTCTTAATGTCACAAGTCAAATGGACACAGGGCTATAAATTCCCACAGGGTTTGCAGATTCTTAGATCTCACTATTTTTCCCTTAACAGTAATAATTTCTCCTTTTTCCCCCTTCATCATCCCAAAATAATTTATTTCATTTTGTCTTCCATTTTTCCAGAGAAAGCAGATTTTTGAGACTTATTATTAAGCCTCTGAAATAGAGGGGCAGTAGGTTCTCCAGGCGGATAGTGGTAGATTCCTGTGCGACTGGATCTAGGGGCTGCTGCTGTGGCTGGGGGATTGGACTTGATGATCTTCCCAGGTCCCTTCCAACCCCTAATGTTCTGTGATTCTGTGTGATTCTGTGAAAGTGTGAAGGGAAACAATTGACTTAAAGACCGTGAAGTGCTAAGGACTGAGGTTGACGGAGGGGTGATACCTCCTCCCTGTGAGAGATTGCCAATGTCTAGATTCTCGTGAGGGAGGGTGGAGGAAAACACTCCTGCTGCCTTCCCAGAAGCTGTCAACCTTGAGAGAGAATCTGGATTCAGTGGCAACAGGGGTTTCGCTTCCAATGCCAACAGGGGTTTGGCTTCAGGGAGGAAGTCGTCAAAGCAGCAGCACGGTATAAGAGACAGATTGGTGGCAGAGGTGCCTTGAGAGGGAAACGGAGCTATCTCAGAGGGAGATGGAGCTGTCTGGGCAGGAGACGGAGCTATCTGAGAGGGAGACAGAGCTTGTTTTGGAGGGAGTTCCTATATGACTTGGTCTAGGTGATCCTGCTGTGGCAGGAGGATTGGACTAGATGATCTTTTGAGGTCCCTTCCAATCCCTAATGATTTTATGATTCTATGATTCTAAGCTGTGACAAACATCATACGGTCAAATATATTGGCTGCTAGACAGTGGAATCGACTGATTGCTTACTTACAAGATCAGAAGTTTCCAACTACTTTGGGTAGTTTGCCATACAGATTATTATTTATAAAGAAACTGCTAGAACTTTCTTCTTGGCCCAAAGTTCTTAATGACCTTTGGAAAGGCACAAACATGTCCAGCAGCCTTCTGTAGGGTAATGCTAGCAAGACCTTGTTTTATCTCCTATACAGGAAAGGGTACTGGAAAGATAAAGGATGCCTGACTGTTTGACAAGTTGTAAGATGTTTATAGACTCAACTTTGACAGGAATCATTTACTGGAACTTTCATGTCCCTGATATTTATAGGATTTGGATTTACTTGCAGCAGCTTGTGAGTTTTCTGATTTGCAGAATCAATAGGTGGAAGGTTATGCTGTCTTTGCAGAGTGGGTGGTCTTGTTCAGCAGCAAGTTTTGTTATGGTGAAGTTTAGTTTGGCTCAGCCTCCTTTTCTTGGTGACCCACAGGAAGGAAATGGAGCCTAACACAAGTCTGCACAGAAACAGGAGTCAAAACACAGGTTTTGGTGATGTCCTTAGAATTGTCTTAATCTGCATTTTCCACTTTTCTAGTAATTAGAATGTGTCAGCCAAGAAAGTGCCAGCTTCTAGCACTGGTGTTGTAGTTAATGTCTCAATATCATAGAATCATAGAATCATTAGGGATTGGAAGATCATCTAGTCCCATCCCCCTGCCACAGCAGCATCACCTAGACCAAGTCACAGAGGAACACATCCAGGTGCGTCCTAAACATCTCTGTGAAGGAGACTCCACAGTCCCCCTGGGCAGCCCCTTCCAGTGCTGTCACCCTCACTGTGAAGAAGTTCCTTCTCATATTTATAAGGAACCTCCTGTGTTCCAGTTCATACCCACTGCCCCTTGTCCTGTCACTAGACGACATTGAGAAGAGCCTGGCTCCATCCTCCTGACACCCATCCTTCACATATTTATAGACATTAATGTGGTCACCCCTCAGTCTCCTCTTCTCCAAACTAGAGAGGCCCTTAATGAACTGCAGAACGTAAGTATGAGCTGCAATTAGAGCTCCTGGGAACAGCAATACCTAAACCTAATTTGCTGATATGCTGTCACATGGTCAAGTAAATCTTAAAAGAAAACAGCTCTAGTAACCCAAGATCAGAGGCTTTCAGAGTTTTCTTCAGCTTTGTACCACTGCATATTCATGCCTGTGTTCAGCATCAAATTGAACCCTTTCTGATAATAATTCACAAGTCTCCAAGCCTTGCTGTTACAGAGGCACAGGATCACAGAATCACTCTGGTTGGAAAAGACCCCTGGGATCATCGAGTCCAACCATCAATTACCATCATTTGAAACCATTAAGCAGCGCATTATAAATTAATATTAATTTTTTATACTATAAGCCTGATTGTCTCTTTGCTTTAGTCCTTCATCGGAAAATAATTGTGTTTCAGCGAGAGAAAGAAAAATTCCCGAAACTGTCAGGCTGTCTGTGTGATCAAGCTGCCTTACTGCCGTCGCTGGATGAAATTATTCATGTTCATTTATCAGCATCTTCCTCATTTCCTTCGGCTACAATTGCTGTTTATCTGAATTTGTGTTGCTTTTATATCAGTAGGATGCAGACACCTATCACTGTGCAGGTGGCTTTTCTGTACAGTGACAATGATTTGGAAGAAACAGATTTTTCCCATTAGCGTTTGGTCTTTAACTTTAGAAAACAAATCAGTGGAGACATTTAAAACCCACCTGGACATGTTCCTGTGAGACTTGGTCTAGGTGATCCTGCTGTGGCGGGGGGATTGGAGTAGATGATCTTTCAAGGTCCCTTCCAATCCCTAATGTTCTGCGATTCAGTGATATTGTAGGGACAAGACCTGTATGCTGAGCAGGGGCCTTTGATGAATGCTTAAGGGCTTGTAAATGAAAAGACAAATCATTATTAAGTTGGAAAAATAAGATGCAGGTTTCATCTTCCTGTGGGTAAAAGCATTTCAGATTCCAGTAAATGGTGAAGTTGAGGTAAAAAATTCACTCCAGAGCTCACAATTTTCAGTTTTGTTAAGAACACAACGAGGAGATATGAGAGATTGTCATGTGAGTGGATCAAAACGGAGCTAACGAAGCAATTACAACTTGACTGGAGGATTTGAAGGATGAACAGAGTTTTTACTAAAGTTGGGAAGAAATAAAGGAGGTAAAATGTAAAGGAAATCAAATATTATTTTTCCCTCATCTCTTGCCAAAGTCCCCACTGAAGCCATTGACCTTTACTCCAATAAAGTTTTCTTGCCAAAAATGTGGAGATGGCTACGTTGCTCCAGCCAAGCTGAGAATGAATTATGAAAATAAAACAAGTCACCTGGGACTGTCAGTTGCCTGAAGATCTGTTGAGACACAATGAAAGTAACTTAATTCAGAAAGATCTGGATTCCAGCTCCAGCTCAGAGGGAATTTGAGGACTTTATGGTTTCCTTTTTTTTTTCTATCAAGTTTTATAACCCACATTTGTAGTAAAATAATGGTGTTTGAAGTTTGTGTGTTTCCTGGGAGTGGTACCTCAAAGAAGTTATTTCAGTTAAATAGCACCAGATGGGTTGTTTAAGCTGTGACAGGATTGCAGTGTTTAGTTTGAAACTACCTTCTTTATTTGATGGCTTTATGATACCAGCAGCTGTTCTGCTGGGCTATGTTCTTGTTCTGCCCCTTGGATAAAATGGATAAAATGCATCTTGAATCAATTGTGGGAAAAAATAAAAGTAAAATCTGTGCTTAGATATTAACACCGATTTTCTTCACTGCGGGGTTTCATTACTTCATATCACAGAATCACAGAACACTAGGGATTGGAAGGAACCTCAAAAGATTAACCAGTCCAATCCCTCTGCCACAGCAGGATCACCTAGATTCAGTCACACAGGAACATATCCAGGCAGGTTTTGAATGTCTCCGAGAAGGAGACTCCACAACCCCCCTGGGCAGCCCCTTCCAGTGCTCCATTACCCTCACTGGGAAGAAGTTCTTTCTCATATTGATGCGGGAACCTCCTAGTAGGCTAGAAGAACCTAGAAGGCACTTAGGACATTCCTCAAATCTTTGCTCTAAATCAGTCAGGTCTTTTAAAAATGAAATCAAAACCAAATCTTGATTTGTAACAAGAAAGAGATTGAGAGCAAGCCATCTTTTTAGTTTGGAGCATTGGACTGGGCTGCCCAGGGTGGTGGCTGAGTCCCCATCCCTGGATGAGTCTAAAAGACGCTTAGATGTAGTGTTGGGGGATCTGGTTTAGGGATGAAGTAGCAGAGTAGGGTTGATGGTTGGACTCGATGATCCCAAGGGTCTTTTCCAACCTGAATGATTCCGTGATTCTATGATTCTAAGAGTTGCTTCTGGAATACACTGACTGCCCGAAACCACAGAGTCCTGCCAAAGCTCATCTCCGGTTTCCAAGTAATTCAAGGTGTGACACATTGAAAAGAGGGAGATTTATAGGAATTCCTTTGTAAGTTTTAAATATATGGCTGAACCATTGGAACAAATAGCTCATGGCTTCTCTGCTGGGAGCAGAGATATGAACACAGCACTGTGCTGTTCTGTTTTCCCAGTAAGATTGTTTGAAATGTACCTATTAGCATTAACAGTTTATTTGTGTCTTTATCAACCAGGCTGTAGTGTTCACACCTCCTTTAGCTGAAAAGGAAAAAACCCAAAACCCTGTCTTTGAAAACTTGGAGGAATTAATGCTGTTGGGAACTAAGAGGAAAAAAAAGGATTGAACTTTATGAAGAAATTGCTACTGCCACAGTCCATTGGACAAACATCAGCCTTTCTTCATAGGGGAGATGCTCAAGTCCCTTAATCATCCCTGTAGGTCTCTGTTGAACTCTCAGCAGAAGATCCTCGTGTCTCTTGAACTGGGGAGGCCAAAACTGGATCCAGTATTCCAGGTGTGCTCTTAACCAGGGCAGAGTAGAGGGGGAGGAAAACTTGTCTAGATCTGCTGGACATGACAGTTCATACAAAACCGTGTAGATATCACGTGCTCATAAATGCAAACAGTGGACATGGAACAAATAACACGGCTTACTCTTCACTATTTCATCCTTAAAGAGTTCAGCTGCTTTTCCTTTTTCTCCTAAGTAATCACCTACCTTTCCCATATGAAACAAATGAACTCCTCGGGAGCATATCTGCTATGAGCTTTCATATGGCCCTTGTTACCAGGGAAACTACTTCTCTTGTCAGTATGTGTTCTGAAGCTCACCATGCAAGACGCTTTGTGGCATCAGACAACAAGAGACAGCAAGGGCCGACTAGTTTGCCTGTGGTCTGACTGAAAGAGTAATTAGAGACTCTCATTGCACTAAACGACATCACTGATCCTGCACAGCTCTTAAAAATGGAGGTGTGCAAATCACATGGTTTGTCTTTGCATTCACCTTGTTGTAGGCTGATGAAGCAAATACTGCCCTGGGGTGGGTGTGCGGATATAGTGCAGAGCATCCGTCTATGCTGGGGAGTTCTCTGCTGGGGGATGATGTGTCAAGAATGGGTTAGAGATGCAGAGTCCAGGTTAAGAATGCTGGAATAATGTGCTAGAGGAAGTCACTTCCTCTTCAGCAGGTTCTTTCTGGGTAGGAGCATCTCGTCATGAAAGTGATATCTGACATTTATTTAGTCACTCCACTGTGTGCATTTTCCTGGAGTATTAAGCCTAGGGCTTCTCTGGAGACATTTAAAACCCACCTGGCTATGTTCCTGTGCAACTTGGTCTAGGTGATCCTGCCTCGCAGGGGGATTGGACTAGATGAACTTTCGAGGTCCGTCCAATCCCTAATGTTCTGTGATTGTGTGATTCCACATCCTAATGGAACATAGAGGTACTTGAAAATATATCTTTTGAATTAAAAAAGCCTTTTTAAACAACTCCAGTGAAGGAGACTCCACAACACCCCTGGGCAGCCCCTTCCAGTGCTCTGTCACTCTCACTGAGACGTTCCTTCCCACATTGATGCAGAACCTCCTATGTTCCACCTCACACCCACTGCCCCTTGTCTTATCACTAGACGACATTGAGAAGAGCCTGGCTCCATCCTCCTGACACCCATCCTTCATATATTTATCAAAACTAATGAGGTCACCTCTCAGTCTCCTCCAAGCTCAAGAGACCCAGCTCCCTCAGCCTGTCCTCATAAGGGAGGTGCTCCACTTCCTTCATCATCAGTCTTGCTCTACACTGAAATTCCAGATGAAAAGACATAACAATATGACCCTTAGTGAATTAATACAGAATTAAACTTAAAGCCTTTCACTTTTTGTGAAAACCCCACCTAATATACAAACATTAAAACACAGGAAACAGCATGGAACTTATTGGGTAGCTTCAGTGCACAGGATGAGAGGGCTAGAAACTACTCAGGAATCATAGAATCATTAGGGATTGGAAGGGACCTCAAATCCCCCTGCCAGAGCAGGATCACCTAGAAAACCTACCTTTGCCAGTGTGGGTTGTTTAAGTATCAGAAAGGAGAAAAAGCCTTTTAAAAGTAATGATACACCATATATATATGTACATAAAATATATATAATATATATTTCACCCAACTTTCTGTTTATATAAATGATGTTTTCCTATTTTATAGGGACACAAGTTACTTGCAGCCCTACAATCAGTTTTGTCCCCAGACTGCTGCTATCTGAACACACTCTTTCTTGGCAATCCTGAGCGACAAAGCTGATGAAATTCAGCTGCTCAAAAGCTCCAAAAGAGTTTGAGAATATGTTGGTGAGGTCACATAACAAAGTGTCTTGACACAGGGTGCTAGACGAATTCTAAGAATCCAGTATGAAAGCATCAAAACTACTGTCTTGCAGCTTACAGGGCTCCCCAGTGTGAGATCTGATACACAGAGAAGACATTATGTGCTGCAGCTTGCCAGCCTAACCTTTTCCAGCTTCTCTCACTAAACTCAAGCTCTCTGCTATGAAAGACCTCAGGGTGGACATTCCAAAGCAGGAATCACTCTGATTGGAAATGACCCATGGGATCATCAAGTCCAACCACCTACCCTACCACCTTACACGTTCACCCCTAAATTAGATCACTAACTTGTGATCTTCTCCCAAGCACACACCCTGCTTCTGCTCAAAAAAGGCAGAAGCCATCACCTCGTTAACTAGCAAAGCCAGCACTGAAACAAAGGGCTGGGGAACCAGCAAACAGAGACGCTAACATGATTTGCAGGTAGCCACTCTAAGCAATACAAAGCCAAGACTTGATATGCAACTCACTTTACCTTACTTTATCCATTAAAACATACATCAAATCACACAATATCTTTAGTTGGAAGAGACCTTTGAGATCATCAAGACTCAAAACAGCATCAGCCTGTATGTACCTTACACATTACAGCACAGAAAGAGTTAAGATTTAAAATTAGCTCTGCTAAACTCACCAAATTATTCCTCTCAGATGCCAGCATACCTGTTGTTCCTTATAGCTGAGCACAGCATCCATCCAGCAAGTTTTAACACTTCCACATGTCTGCATCAGCTCTACCCTGCACAAAGGTACCTCCAGGAGTGACCTTGCAATCACCCTGCAAACCTTTTCAAACCTCTGGCCTGCCATCACAGGTGTTAGTCATGATGAAGATAACTCTGCTCCAGGAAATTAATTGAGACCAGCCCTGAACTTCACCTGGACCACTGAGGAGTCACGGGTGCTGACCTCAGGTCTCAGGCAACAGAAGGCAGGTGACCTACACACAGAGGGCTTCCCTAATAATTACTCACATGTAGTGCCATCCAGTTTCTGAATGTGAACTCGAAAGAGACAGGTCGTGTGCATCATCACCTCCACGCTCCACAGAGCATCTCAACGCTTACTAAGATGTAGCACGATCTTACTGTAGCAGCTACACTCTGTGTAACAGGTGCAGCGCTAGTGCTTGTGTTTTCACAGAGTCACAGAACATCAGGGATTGGAAGGGACCTCCAAAGATCATCTAGTCCAATCCCCTGCCAGAGCAGGATCATCTGGACCAAGCTGCACAGGAAGCACTGCATTCCCTCATTCTGCTAAGAAGCATTGCTGGGGTGTAAAACTCTCACAAAGGTAAAAGATCAGCTATTCAAGCTGTCTCTGCTGGAATACAGAGTAGTTAAGAATGAAATTAGATGCAAGGACTCACTAGTAATCTCCAGACACATCAGCCTCAAGATCTCACAGATAAACAAAGCGGCAGAAAAACAAAAAGCAGATTAACTGAAATCAGCGGCTGGAGTACAGATAACAAATAGCAAAGAACTGTAGGGTTGTTTCATCCTCCACTTGTTTGACTCGAACTCACTGAAACTAGCTGGAGACTGACCACTCGGTGAACGCAATCCTGGGCTCTGGGAACACAAAGCCCCTGCAGGGTGGCAGGTAAGTTAACAGGACCATCTTCTCCTCCTCTGCCCTGGTGAGACCACATCTGGAGTACTGTGTCCAGTTCAGGGCCTCCCAGCTCAAGAAGGACATGGAGCTGCTGGAGGGAGTCCAGTGTAGAGCGAGGAAGTGGAACATCTCCCTTGATGAGGAAAGGCTGAGGGAGCTGGGCGTCTTTAGATTGGAGAAGAGGAGCCTGAGGGGTGACCTCATTAATGTCTATAAATACGTGAAGGGTGGGTGTCAGGAGGATGGAGCCAGGCTCTTCTCAAT